>PRKT01000959.1:121935-134064 GCA_003671525.1 Saccostrea glomerata
ATATATAGAACAAATCTTTAAAAATCTTCTTCTCAAGAACCACTGGGCCAGGAAAGCTGAAACTTTTATGGAAGCATCATTGGGTAGTGTAGATATAAATTATTCAAATCATGACCCCTGGGGGTAGGGCGGGGCCACAATAGGGAATCCAAGTTTTACATAGAAATATACAGAACAAATCTTTAAAAATCTTATTCTCAAGGACCACTAGGCCAGGAAAGCTGAAACTTATGTGGAAGCATCCTTGGGTAGTAAAGTTATTAAATTGTTAAAATCATGCCCCCTCGGGGATAGGGCGGGGCCACAATAGGGAATCCAAGTTTTACATAGAAATATATATAGAACAAATCTTTAAAAATCTTATTCTCAAGGACCACTAGGCAAGGAAAGCTGAAACTTATGTGGAAGCATCCTTGGGTAGTGAAGTTATTAAATTGTTAAAATCATGACCCCCAAGGGTAGGGCGGGGCCACAATAGGGAATCCAAGTTTTACATAGAAATATATATAGAACAAATCTTTAAAAAAGATCTGCATCACCCAAGTTACTCAGGTTAGCGATGTGGCCCATGGGCCTCTTGTTATATTATCTGATTTAAAAAAACATTGTTTGCATACCCTCTGAGTGGTTGTAATGACTGTACTGATGATCTATTGGTTCCTTGGATTACGACTTTTACATTTAAAGCATAATATTTTCACTGAAATATTCACAGGACACGCAATCATATATAAATTTTCGGATTTGACATAATCTTCATCATGTTCATTGTCCATCACGTTTCCATGCTTACACGTTGCACACACTAGGGCTATTCCACCTACTGAAATCGCATCACAAAAAGGATAAATCATCGCATTGTTAGCTGCAATCAATATCAAATAACTATGTTACGATAACTTCGCAAGATGAAGATTTACTTCCAGCTTCCACTGTGTCGCCATTTTTCTTTTGGATTGCAATACGACAAAACGAAATTCGTTAAAAATCGCTAATTGTTTGGTAAAAAGTGAAAACAGATAAAGGAAAGTCATTTAATACAAATTACAAATAAAAATTACCCCAAAAATTATTTTTAATGGCTTAAAATAGCGATGCTGTTTTTGAATCATCCACTTCCGGCAGGATAATTCTACTTCCGGTAGCATTACTAGCATTGACCGAGTTTCAAACCAGCATCAGGATTAGGATCAAACCAGGATCAGGATAAGGATAACTAGCATCAAAATCAGCAAGCAAAGGAAGCATCAAAATCAGCATTGATGCTGTAACAAAATTATTTCCCTGCACTGTACTTGAATCAAAAATATAATTGTGTTGCTTTAAGTATGTTATATTCAATTCAAATACATGTATATAAACTTAACGCTTTGTCTTTGCTATATAAATTTGTATACTATCATTGATCATGCACTGGTAGTTATTTTTAGTCATTTTTGAATGATCTTTTAAAGTCTATGATAAAGGAATGATTCTTACGTTCAGAGTTAATAAATCCCAAGGTTATTTTCATGGTTTATATGATGCAAAGTTTTCTCATTCAAATCGGCAAGGAGTGATTATAAACGCGCACTTCCTTTTTTACCAGAATTCTAAATTTGGCCTAGATAAGCTGCAAACCAGTATACTCTGTAAAACGCTGGCCAGCAGGAGAATTGCATAATACGGTTACAGTGTATCATTACACTGAAACTGACCAGTGTGCCAATCCTTATGTAGGGCCTTAGAATTCAATTCTGGGAGTGGATCACAAATTTTATGAAGAACATTTTTAAAAAACAGACATAAAGAGTATTATTATAATATGCTAATTTTTATTCATTTATTTACATTTTAATTTGTTTGTTTGCCTAACCTTTTATTTATTGATTTTTCACGGATCTTTTATTTCATCGAAGATCTTTATACTTGTCTGTTTTATCAATAAGCCAAAAAAATCATTATAAAATACCAGAAAAAATCTTTTAATAAAAAATTACAATTCCTCATTTCAACACTATTATATTTCTTTTTTTCACAAACTCAAATTTGGAAACTTTTGAAAGTAATATTACAAAATGTTGCAGCTATGAAGTTTTTAGAAACGAAAACACATTAAATTGAATTTTCTAAAACATTTTACAGAAAAAGAGAGCTTCATTTCATGTTTTAAGAACGCTTTTAAAACGTTATATAAAATCTATATTATCTAAAAGCTAAACATACTTTTTGAATCATTTTTAAAACGTTTCAGAACAATTTTAGAAAAATGTTCCTTAAACAATATTAAGAATGTTTCAAAAACACTTTGACAATGTTCTTTGCAATTGTTTCAGATTTATGGAAAAGGAATGTTTCATTTCGTGTTTTTAGAACGTTTTAAAAACGTAATAAAAAAAACTATAATATTAGAAAGCCAAACATACCTTTTCAACCATTTTTACAATACATTTCAAAAACATTTTAGAAAAGTTTTCTAAAAGGATTTTATCATAATCTTCTTGAAAATATGTTTTTAAAATGTTATAATGAAAAGAGGAAATGTTATAAAAATATTTTTAAAATGTTTTGTCTGAAATGGTTCGAAAAAAACCCTTTTTTTTACAACACCAATAAAATGTTTTGAAAATGTTTCTTGCTACCAGGGATATTAACAGATAGTATGATATTAAGTCTAAAATCAAAACACGTCCTCTCGGTTAACAGGGAAGGTGATCTATGTTTAAAACGTCAAGGGGCATTGATGAGTACTTGATTGCCAAAATAAAATACAGGTAAAGACGTTCATTTATATCACCAAGGAGGATATTTATTGATAAGATTAAACTTTTTGTTTGAAAGCGTCGATATTGCTAAACACAGGGATAAATCGTTGACTGATAGAAATAGAATACAGGTAAAGACGTTCAAAATATAAACTGAAAGTTAAATTAAGGTAAGGATTCTTTCTTTCTAAATGAATACTTAGTTCGCCATTTTCCAGGGAAAGAGGTACCTGCTGTTTACGATGTCTGGAATCTAAAAATTGACAACCAAAAATGTTCTTGAATAAATTTAAACGTGTCTGTACACATATTGTCACCTGTTACTATCAGCACATGGATGTGTTTATTTACGGATCACATAGAATTTAAAAATAAATGATCGAGTATCTTTGTATATAGATGGAATATACACATGCAGATAACGAACATTATTTAAAGAGATGTCATAGAAGCATCATTATATCCTCCCTACCGGTCACATCCGCCGTGTGTCCCTTGTCATGATCGGGGGATAACGGGAAAATAAATCAACAATTCAATCCTTAAATAACATTCTACATGTAACAAATAGTATACATGTTAATGAAAAAATTCAGTCAGCATTTGACTAAATCATCAATTGTATCTGAGTTATTGTATTAACCTTTTCAAAATGTTTACTTAAAAACTGCTTAAGTTCTTGTTTCAGCAATTTGTTTCTGAATTTTCTACCTGTTTATGAAAAATTACGTACAGCATGCTCTTTCGTATCGAATCAACTGAAAGATTTACATTAATCTTTAGGTTTCGTCAAAGGACAACATGTCTAAAAAATTATTTTTACTGTAACTCCAAAACTATGTGTGGTATAAAGTCAAAATGTTTACCGTTTATAAATATATCATTGAGTAATGGATAGAAAGTATCACTTGATAACAAATATTTTTAAAAAAGATATTTTTTTGAGAAACATTGTATCAAAAAATTTGCATATTTAAAGAGAATTGCACCTGCTTAATTATGACCTTTTCGTGAAAACCATCATTGCAGAAATAATATATGTTTATCACTGAAGGACAAGTTGGACGTGAATGGTCTCTGAAAGGCTATTATTAAAAAGCATGACATATATAAAAACAACACCCCTGTAGAACCCGCCATTTGCAATGTACTTTCGCTCATAAGTCTTAACATTTGGACAAAAAAAAAACAACTGGGAAAACAACTATCCAGAGGCTATCCAAGTCCAACTTGCCTTTCATTGATAAACAACTTTTGTTTCTGCAATAATGGTTTTCACTAAAAGCAAGGAATGAATTAGGTGCATTTTCTGATAATATATGCTTTAAAAAAAAATTCTGAATTTAAATATTTTTTCCAAGTATTTTTCATCAAGTAATACCTTCTGTCTGTTAATCAATGAAAATTTAATAAACTGTAAAAGTTTTAACTTTATACCTCACATATTTTTGGAGCTATTGTAAAAATAAATTTTTGGACATGTTGACCTTTGACGAAACCTTAAGAAAGATAAATACATCTTCTTATGACGGATAAATAAAGTTCTTTCATGCAGGTTGTATATCTCAAATTCACTCCCTTTATACTGAATTTTATAACATTATATTCAAAACGTAGACATCTCCAATACACTTCTGTATTTATGTCAAAGAATGGTATTTGGAAATAAATGGAACTGTAATTGAATATTGTTTCATCTTATTAAAATCTAATTATGCAATATTTTTTTTCTTTTGAACAAAACTAAGTCTTTGGCATGCATTACAATTATTTTCTAAATTGTAAGTGTAATTGAAATGAATTTTTCTAAAATAGTAGCACATGGCTAAATGTATAATTTCATTCATCCTCAGATTAAAGCATTTGGGCGTAAATATCAAGCTTTTCTTTTCTTCTTTGAAAATGTTTTCTTTATTGTGTCCAGCGTAGAGATAATGCATCAAACACCAAAGAACCATGAAAAAAATGCAGTCAATAAATAAGCATTATCAATACAAATTGAGGAAATTCACATTAAACAGAAGAAATAAAGTACTTTCTTTATGTTTCAGATATATGTCTCGTATTTGCAGTCTGACTTTTCATAAAATTTTGTGATGGATCACCTACCTCGGCTATCAGAGGCTGTTTATGTAAGACTGTGTCATGAAGTAGGGAGTCCTACAGAAGTGAGGATCAGGAGGGAAGTGATGGACACTTTTGAGGTGGTGCACAAGCCTGTGAATATCATGAGAGGATTTGATAGAATGATAAGTGGAAGTAGTCGCGAGGGATTCAGACTGAAAACATCTGATGTTGATTGGATGTTCTGGCCTACAGACCACAAGGTGATATGTGATCTCTCTCGTATCAATTTCTACCGCATTCCACAACAAACTGTAATTCTGATTGAATGTGAGGATTTACCACCGGGATTTACTAGACTAAATCTGATAAGTCCATCAAAAGACACAATAACCATTTCATCCTGTGTAGAAATGAATTATAATGACTTTATTTCAAGTACATTATTCAGAAATAACTATTTGCAATTCTTAAAGACCTCCAATTTCTCAATTACTTCTGCTGTCCATCATGGACCTTGTTCTTCCTTCTCCGTATTTAATAATACAGAGACTGACTATGCGCTATGCTTCAAGTCACATCACTGGCCTACATCAGCACTACCATGGATACAAAGATGTCGAGGTCAGGGCTGGCCTAATCAGAATGCTGTATTAGATATAATAAGCGGAGGAGTTCATGTTGTTCCGATCGGAAGTACACCTGAAAATGAACTAGAATGGAGAATCTCCTTCTCTCGAGCAGAACAAAAACTAGTTTATTCAATGAATCACTGTCAGTTTTTATGTTATGGTCTCTTCAAAATTTTTCTGAAAGAAGTAATTAATTGTCAGACCAATACACCCATTCTTTGCTCATACTTCATAAAAACAATTGTATTTTGGGTCATACAGACCAATACCTCCCTGTCTTGGACTCCAGATAACTTACTGACTTGTTTCTGGACATGTTTTAAATTATTGATATACATGTTACATACTGGGGAATGTCCGAACTTTTTTATTCCACAAAACAACATGTTTAGAGTGAAAGTCACTGGTTCTGTAAAAACCTCGATGTTCAGTCAGTTGTGTGATTTATATAACAAGGGGATATCATGTCTACTATTAAGTGAAACAATCCGATCTTATCTCAATATTGCTATATTAAACAGAACATTGCAAATCTGTACAGATGAGAGCAGTATCGTGACCCTCGGAAAGTTAGATTTGTGTCTAGCTTTTGAATTAACATTATCTGATTATTATATTCAGAGTGTTGAGGAATTTGCAGTTTACATGAAACAAATAGAGAAAATGATTCGGGGAGGGTTGACATCGTATCAGCCAGTCATTTTACAATCTATAGCATCGGATGTGCTTAGGAATACTGCTTATTTCTTACAGAATAGTATATATCAAAATGAAACTCGAAATAAGGTTTGTTATAAAGCAAAAGTCTCCGAATTATTTAAACAGTCGTGTAAGTCTGGATATATATCTGACATTTTCTATATTGCTATGTTTTTCTACAGAACACGTAGATATGAAAAGTCACTCAGTTGTTTACATGAATCACAGGAGGAAATGTCACTGCCGTATATCGTTTATGGAGATTATGTTAATGTATATATGTACAAACAAGCCATAGAAAGGAATACCCTGGGTACAAAAATGAGGAGAGCTGTAGTGCAAAATATCAGGCTTGATTATGTGTACTCTTACATTGATGAACTTTTGTTAGAACAGGAGGTCAGTAAGAAGCATGAAATGTCTATATTAATAATCCCACCTCTAGTGATGTTACACATGTTGTTTATACTAAATCACCACAGACTGGGTGACACAGTCAGGTCAGTACAATCTTTAAAGGATCTACAGACTCTGCTGCTCTATGATGACGGGGATTATGTACCTCATCTCTTCAGGGATATTTCGTGGCAAATACTGGGAATCTGTCAACAACTCTGTGGAGAGTATTCGGGATCCCTCCGGTCTTATCAATACTCCTTACAACAAACCCCACTCCACAAGCTTCAGGAGGCAACAATGTTAAGAATATGCAGTCTCCCAAATGACACCGTCTGACGATTTTGAATGAGTGAATTTTTAAAATAATATTTTGATTTATTATGTGAGAAATATTTATAAAATATATATCCTATTTTCCGTGGTGTTATTCTATACTGTATGCAAGGCCATGTTTGTTTAAATAGAATTTTAAAATTTTATAAATATGTTATACACATTTCTTTTTAAAAAGTTTATCTTACTATTTTTATTTGTTTTTAAAACAAGTATCATCATAACAACTTCTCTGTTGCAAACGTATCTTCTTTCTTTAAATCAAGATTAAGTGATTTCATGTAAAATACTAATAACATGTTTTAGTTATATATATAATTAATGTTAGTATTTTACGCTGTGTTAGACGTTATAAAATGCACACATTAAATGATGGATTAAATTAACTTATTGTAACCTATTTCTATCTGACTTTGATAAATTGCCGATTTATTCCGGTGTCAAACTACAATTTTCCTTTCATTTATATATATGGTATATACTCTTTTCCTGTATTTTATTAATTCATTAACACTAATATATAGGAAATACTTATCTTTGTTTTCCTTAATGATGCTTTGAAACAGTTTTGTTACAAAATATTTTTTCTAAAAGCCAAAAGACTTTATGAAGAACATTTACATATAAGCAAACTCCTAATGTCAATTATTAAAGCAGATGTATATCAAACTAGAAGGTCTAGATTAGTGTGCCATTATACTTCATAATGCCTCTATTTACTTTTCCATAGAAAGATCATGAAATTGTTTAATGGACAGATGTTTGACACTTTTTATAAAAAAATAATCTGAAAATAAAAATCTTAGCTACATGTATATCACATAAGTACAGATTTTTTTATTTTCAAAATAATGTGCTTTTCAGCGAGGGAAAAAATGTTTTGCTCAATAAGAATGGTTGCAGAAAGGTTGAAAATAATAGAAGGCTTTCGTATATCAGTTACATCATTTACACTAGGTGTGACCGGTCGGCAGGGATTATTCACTTCTACATGTCACTTGATTCCACCTCTAATGTTTCGGAGATCTGTGTTTGCTCTGCTCCTGTTTTGTAATGTTTAATGGACATCGTCAGTCCAATAACACACCTGATCGTGCAGACAATGTGTTAGAGGACCGACGACATCAAACAAGTAAAAAATCAATTGTTTAATTTTATGTCTTCATTATTGTTTATTTTGTAAATCTTTATAACAAATCTACTGCTACATGTATCAGAAGTGTTGTATTAAATAGACGTAGGAGCCGTTTTTGATGTTTGAAGATTAAATTAAACAAATAAACATTATGCATGTTATGAGAGGAAAATGACAAATTAATTTCAAACGCCAGCTCTTGTGTTTTTACTTTAATTTAACCGGAGAGTTTTTTTTATCATATTTGGTCAAAGCAATATATATAGATTGGTGTAACAAAGATTTCAGGATTTCATAAAGAATATTAGACTGAGTGTAAATAAAATAACATAATATTTTTAGTTCTTGTTATTTATGTTGCGCAGCATTGTTAACGCTAGACAAAGGGGGCGGATCCCCCTGTATATTGTGACATCACGCAAAACGTTATTCTTAATTATACAAGAAAATAAAATAATTTGTAACTTAAAACTATTTTAGCATAATAAACACCATTAAAACGTATCAATGAAGGAAAAAATGACGTATTTATTGTGCTTTGTGAGGCAGATAAGGTCTTTTTTTACACTGAAAAATGCATTTCAATATTAAACTGAATATTTATTACAGATTTTAGATGGGCTATTAATACCAATATATAAAAACCTTTGTGTAGTGCAATACTCACTCATTATCGAGATAATGTATTTTATTAATTTTACTGTGTTTTTATGTACAGGTTTGACTTGTTTAATAGTGTCAAATTAAATCGTCTTATTCGCAAGGAGATACACTTAATAGATCTGGGTTTATATGCATAAAAATTCTTATTCTGCTAAGTATATTCTCAAGTACCGATTTACCTTAAGCAGAGTGACGTTTTTTACTTAGTACGTCACTTTACGTTGTAAGTGGATTGCATGACGTTTCTTATTCTTACTTATATATATATCTTAGAATATGCTTAAAGTTAAACAACCGGTCACCTTGTCTCAAGTTTTTAAGCATTTTGCTTACCACGGCAAAATGGCTGCAAGACAGCCAAGACAACGCCGTGTTTTTAAGCCGAGATTAGATCTTTTTACGGAATACAATGCTGTAGGACTTAACACACGCTACTGTTTTGATAGACAAGGAATTAAACATATCGGGACGCTGATTGACAATTTCGTTTCACCAGCAACAAGTCGAAACTGTAGCATACCAACTAATTTACAAGTCATGATAGCTCTTCGCCATTTCTCAACAGGAAAAATGCAGTTATGTAACGGGGATGACTTCGAAATTCACCAATCCACTGTGTCTAGGATTGTTCAAAGGGTCTCTACAGCCTTAACTCGACCGCATATCATTCAAAGATATATAAAATTTCCTACCGACGCCCAGACAATTCACCGGCACCAGACAGACTTTCACGCAATCGCCAATTTTCCGGGAGTGCTTGATGCTATCGACGGGACCTATATTAGGATATTGCGTCCTACAGTTAATGAAGAAGAGTTTGTTAATAGAAAAAACTTTCACAGTGTAAATGTGCAACTTGTCGTGGATGCACATTGTCATATACTGGACATAGTCGCCAAGTGGCCAGGGTCAACACATGACGCAAGAATTTTGCGAGAAAGTGAGTGACATTAGCCAATTATTTCAAACACCCGGACTAATTCCTGTTAAATGTCACCTACTCTGTGATAATGGCTATATCCGTGCAGAAACTGGATTCTGACTCCTTTCCTTAACCCTGAAACCCAACAGGAAAGAAGATACAATGGGTAAATATGTCTTATTTAATAATGATGTTATACTGCGAATTTTTTTCTCAGGATTTTCTACATCGACATATTTACAGGTTGATTTACAGTCAGTTACAGCATTATCGCCATTCGATAAAAAAATAAAAACCAGAAATATACTTTTCCAAGTTAGAACCTACCCTCCCCCTAATTATCTCATGCATCTTCATTAATCAATTTTTTTTTTTCATTCATAGATCACACAAGGTGACGAGGTTCATTGTTGAGAGAACCATAGGAAAATGGAAAAGACGTTTTCATGTATTACATTCTGAGATAAGGTTGTTTCCAGAGAGGGCTTGCAAGATTATTATGGCCTGCGCAGTCCTTCATTATTTAGCAAAATTGCTTAACACGCCAATCATTGACGAAGATGGAGAAAGTGACGATGATTCTGATGAGGGCAGTGATGACGATGATGCTGACAACAAAAACTGTGTCCTCGACAATCTGGATGGTAGAGTATACAGATATCACATTACAATGAATCATTTCTAGAGTGAAGAATTATTTATTATTTTACCTTTATCGAATATAATTTATTTTCAGTATAAACATAAATGTTTGAAAATTAAAAAAAAAAGTTTTATAAGTGTTTTTTATTAAAGTCTTTCAATTGTTGTTTCAGAAGGGCATTCCTCAGAGGGAGGTTCTCAATTTCGAGTTGAAGTTTCTTTCTGGCTAGGTTGCATGAAGCTGTAGTTTCTCTTGGAGAATTGTGCGCAATCGGGAAGGCCGAGATACCCAGTGACAGGTATTCTTGGATATTGGGCTGACTCGTGCACGTTGAGAGCTGTGGGTCGAGCTAAAAATCCTCCACCACTCGGCTGTTTAAAAATAATTTTTAAAGAATTATACTCGTCATTTATGAGCATCAAATTATCGATTTACTATTGAAATAAAATCAGTTATGAACAGGCTATAAAGTTGACTGACACTTAAGAAAGACTTACCCTTGCAGTGAACTCGATGGAATGTCTTCCACGCCCCTGTTGAAATTGTTAAACGTCATCAAAGAGGAATCAAAGGCCCCAGATATTTGCAGATAGAAACATTTTCCTCACCAATTTACCTCCTCAACAGCTTGTGACAATGCACTTAATGGTTTCTCTGCCGGTCCTCCACCTATGTAAATTGAAGCATTTTTTTATATCTAAAATTTGTTTTTTGTTGCTTTCAAAAAGATGTATCCATCATTTCATGTATGTAAAAAAGTTACACTTCTTTATCAAAAAATACCGTGGATCACTTTAGCTGAGATAGTATTTTTTTTTCACTACGGCTTGCTAATTTTCGAGCTGATTGTAATTCACTATAGTATATGATTTTTTTTTGTTTCTGAACATATCATTATTACATAGATCTACGTATTTGCTTGGAAAATCTCAAAGTTCTTCGCGGTGTGCACAATCAAATTAAAAGAAGATGTTTGATCCAATGTAAGTGTAGCGAGTATCCGAGAGGATCTAACATCTACTATTTATTAGATTGTGTTAAGTATTTTCGGTAAATGAAATTGTTGGTCGGGGGGGGGGGGATATAAAAAATAAGGTATGGATATATTCTCGCACAGGCCATTAGGGTACACACAGTGACAGGCTAATTGTATTCGGCGCGTCGGCGCGCTCGCGCAACAGATTTTGTATAATATAAAATTTATCGCTTATACAATTTTGTTAGCATCGGGCTCGATATTTCACTCGATATTCCTTAACTCATCAAAGTACTGAAAGTACTAATGGGTGTTGCTTTTAGACGGTTTCAATAAAATTTAATGTTTGACACTTTGTTCACAACTTTTCAAAATATGTTCATTTATGCTTCATAAGGAGATAAGGATTGTTTTGATCTCACCATAACCTAAGAATGATATGCCAAAATGAGGCTTTTTAGTTTTCTCTGTTCAATTTTCTTTTCAATATATTAATTAGGCATTTTTTCCGGCAAAAGTATATTTAAAAGGGCTATTAACAGGAAAGCCATTTCTGTAACTAAAGTTACTCCCAATCCTCAAATAAGAGAAGTTAATTTTTAGTAGTAGTATTATTTTAAAACGTAATAAGGAATTATCATAAAACACTGATACCAATGTATGGCAGCTAATTGTCATGATAATCAAGTCTCTAAAAAAGGAGGTAAAACTCTTAAGTCTTAGGTCATTTCGTAATACTGGTGAATTTTAATTTGTTACATTATTTTCGGAAGCAATTTGAATGGGGGGGGGAGCTAAGTGACAGAGAAAGCGAATTAGAGCTTGAAAATTCTTAACAAGCAAAAAAAGTGTCTATTGTCCAAACACGAAAATCCTATTTCTGTGTGTGTGTGAGAGAGAGAGCGGGGGTGGGGGGGGG
>PRKT01000959.1:139189-164196 GCA_003671525.1 Saccostrea glomerata
GAGGATAAATTCCAAGCCCATGATGTCAAAACATTTGATAAAAACTAATGAATACGTTTTGATATCTCGTTCTAAATTAAAAAAAATAAGGTATTATGGGAAATTGTTTAATTATTTCTGTGATAAGATTGTACTTTTTTATGTTTCGATAAAGCTTTTAAATGAAAGAGATTTTCTTTAAATATTATGACATTAATGGTTGATGGACAATTCTTTTCATAATAAATTTGACTACCAATATTTCGTCAACCCGATTAATACGATTGTACAATTGTATACAATACAGTTATACAGAATGATGTACATCTGGTGATAGAGGTTGAGGCAGGTCGATAAAGCTTTTCTTTCTAGGCTTCTGATCCAATTACTAGAATTTTATGGTTTTATTTTTATGCTTTATTTTAAAATTGTAGTGTGTGTTTATTTTTTTAATAACTCTAAAATATCTTTACTTTTTATCATTTAGGAATAAAAAAGCTAAAAAACTTAAAAAAATTATGAAAAAATTACATATTAAATAAAAAAAAGTCTTCTTGATAAAATAAGAAATAGGATAAAAGTTTTCTGATAAATATGTTTAATAATTTTTTTCATGTAAAAAAAATAAGACGAAGATCATGGTCTGTACACGACCCAGATTTGAATGTCAAACACGCTCCATTCGTCATTAAACAAAAACTCAATTATCCAGTTCAATGTTGTCATTATACACAAGCTCCATTATCCTGCACAATGTTGTCTCTAGACACATACTCCATTATCCTGCATAATGTTGTCATTAAACACGGTCTCCATTATCCATTTCATTGTTGCCATTAGACACAAGCTCCATCATTTATTAAAAAGTTGTCATTGGACACAACCTCAATTATCCAGTACAATGTTGTAATAAGACACAGGCTCCATTTTCCAGTACAATGTTATCTACAGCAATGTTTCCTTTATATCTGTTTTTTCTGTTCCCTCCAACTTTGGTTCTGATGATGATCTACAATGATTATCAAGTCACTTAATCCGCATTATCTTAGTACTGTACAAAATAGTATACAAGTACTGTTACACAATACAATTATATACTTCTCCACACACTTCAAGTCTTACCTATCAGTACCACATCATACAGTTAAAGGTACTTGGACACAGATTTGAAGTTATTTTTTTTCTCTATAATATTACGACTTATATATTTTAATAGCATTTCACACAAAAATGAATTATAAATCTTATTATGTTCCCCAAACGAAGTTGGGAAACATATTGTTTTTACTCTGTTTCTTATTATTATTTTTCTTCTTCCTGGGTACTTTTTTGTCCGCGAGTGATCTTGTAAACTGTTCATCCGATATAGGTAAAACCTTTTTAGGGTCAGTAGACATGTAATGTAGATTTGCGGAATCAAGGTCATTTTCCGCGCACGTGCTTGCAAGAGCGCGCACGTGCAACACGTGGAATGACCAATATATTAGATATAGCCGTAACTTTTCTATTTTTTGATTATATGCCTTTAAACTCATAAAATAAGTATATATTAGTAGTATAGACATGATGACATGGTTAAAAAATAGCAAGATCTCATGCGCATGCATGTGCGCTTCGCTCTGATTGGCTGAAACTAAAGTCTCAATATCTTTCTTGTTTTTTGACAAAATCCTTTGAAATTTTGAATATATTCATAGACTTTGAAGATCAACAGCATGATATATAAGAATTATCATGAACGCATGTGCATGCACGTGTGCTGCAATCTGATTGAGTGAAATTTTAAATGTCTATAACTTTCTTAGTTTTCAACGAAACGGAATGAAATTCAGAATATGAATGGGTATAATAGATTTCTACATTATGCTACTATCAAATTTAAATTCAAAGACATGCATGTATTCACGTGCGCACGCGCAATACATAAAATAACCAATATATTTGAAAAACAGTAACATTTATATTTTTATGATATTTTTATCAATTCTCACGATATGAATATATGCTAATGGTTTAAACTACATGCCATTATCATCTTGCATGTGCATGCATGTGCGTGCGCATGCAATACGTTGAATGAGATATAGTTGATATCATTGTAGTTTTAATAATTATATGATGAAATCCTTTAACACTGAGCATATTTTTCAGGGGTAGAAACTCCCTAAAATTACAACTCGCAAATAATTGCTAGTTCAAAAAATATGAACTCGCAATTTCATAAGACAACTCGCAATTTTAAAATGAGAGCTTTCCAGAAATAAATCACCATCCATCCATTTAAAAAAAAATCAAAATTTTCTACATGGGGTTTAAAAAAAATTATGTTTGTTTCCTATAACATTCCCCAAAAATCATTGTTCAAAAGGTCAAGATTTTTTTTCCTTATGATTAATAGAGCCAAACATCCCCGGGCTGAACAAACCAGGTGTTATATTTACAGTGGACACCTAACATGAGAACCAACATGACTGCCTAGCCGCAAAAAACGAACTTCAAAAGATGTGGGGGGAAATTGTTGTTACAATAATACATAATGATTACTCTTTATATTTAAGGTAAATGTTAACTAGGTTGACAAATTTTATGTCTAAAGTTAAGCTACAATTAATATTTTTTTGAATAAATGGAATCAACTGATTGATCAAACCACGCAGATTGGGAGAAAAAAAAATCCACCTGGAGGTAATTTGAATAGATGGGACGTTTTTATAGGCCAGGTTGTCGGACATGGATTTAATAATGGGGGATGTCAGATAGATTTTTCCCTTGGTGAAATTTACAGTGAAAAAATCAACTCGCAAAAATTTGCGAGTTACACATTTTTTAACTCGCAATTTGGAAATCCTAACTCGCATTTTGCGAGTTGTATATAGTGAATTTCGAACCCTGTTTTTAAAAAGTCTTACAGGGAAAATGGCACAAAAAGGTAGTTGGGGAGCGTTTGGGGAACATCTGTAACGGTCCCCGTTACAATTAAAACTAGTTTCATATAAAATATATTAAAATTGATTAAAAGTACATGTGTTCTATGGTTCAGAACGTCGTTATTGCTAATAATAGGGTCTTTGATGAGTCATTGGCTGCCGGAAATAGAGTACAGCTAAAGACGTTCATAATACAAACCGAAAGTAAAAAAAGGTGAGGAATTTTTTCTTTTAAATTGATTCTTCGTTCGATCATTTTCAAGGGAAACAGGTACGTGGTGTTTTAAAATATTTAATACGACGTCTATTATCTAAAATTGACAACAAAAAGATTTCTGATTAAAAGGTTCTTAAATAAAATTATCTCTTACATCCCTTCCCCAATCTACGTGTCTGTTCACAGTTTGTCATCTGTTAGTATTTTTAGCACAACGATGTTTACCTACAGATTAAAAACAAAACTAATGGGGTACTCCTTTATACAAATGAACAATATTCATGAAGATAACGAACATTACTCAAGCAGGTGTCATAGAGGGGTGAACTTTCCCTGCCGACTGGGCACACCCGTTGTGTGTCCCTTATCATGACCGGGAAAAATCCGTCGACAATTGTATAATAGTTTGATATTTAAAGCGGCAATACGGCTGCAAATCCTGTGCTTTTTCATTCAAATTTACCCAATACATCATTCAGGAATACGGTAAAAAGTTGAAGTAAGCATTTGAGAAAAAAAAATATTCTCTCCTCATGTAAAATTAACGTAATTAAAATCTTCCGGAAAATCAAGGGTCGTACAACTTAGTTCTGTTTATTTGTACCACGTGAATTCTAAAATGGCACGTAGGGTTTACAATTATAATGGAATATTAAGTAAAAGCAATTCTGAAATCAAAATATCTTAACTCTCCGGTAAATTAATAATTGTTAACATATTAGTCTGGTATTCAGACGAATTTAACATGATTAAGTACACATGTTGACGTTTTGTGTATTGGGGTGCAGGAAAGGAAAATCCATCAAATCATACGTCATCGCGGCAAAATGTCAAACAAAACATCTTTCTGCAGTTCCAATACGATTTGCTTTTCAAATGGCAATAATTTTTATATGCAGTGAGAGCATTTTTACATTGAGTTTACACAGATTTTTTTTTCTTTGAAAGCCATGGAGATACGAGAAATAATAGCATGTATCAACAAACCTGTAGGGTAGAACCTTCGCGAGCCCCAAGTGAATGTCGCGGAGATCCCGTTTCTTCTTCATCCAATGATTATATTAATCTCCCAACTAATTTTTTGTCAGGAAAGTTGCTATTTAATTTAAAGCCCTATTTTTGGTTTTGTTTTTTGTTTTGGTCGACTTTGTTAATGTAGCAGGCCTACCGGGCTTCTCTCTCTTACCATGCTGTTTTGTTTATGAAAACTATACGCAGGCGTGAATAGCATGGAATGTGGAACCTCGAACACGATGCGATGTATATATTTATGGGCCATAAATAATTATTAATTTTAAAGAAATAATCAGAATTATTTACTTATGAAATTTGTAATTTTCTGAAAGTGTATACATTTATGAGTATGAAAAAAATTCCAAATCCTATAGGAAAATTTTAACAAGTCTTTTTTTGTAGAAATGCGCCGTATTGTCACTTTAATCTGAAAAAAGTCATTTTTCATTTGACTTTATGATCAATTGTATTTGCTGACAAGGTCATTGTATTTATCATTCTTAAATATTAAATTCAAAAGTTCTACTGATATTCTTGTTCTTCAACGATTTGTTTGCCAATTACCTGTTTGTTTTGAAATTAATAACACGTAGAATATTTTCTTTGATATGGAATCCACTGAGAGATAACAATAAATCTTATGAAAGATAAATACATTTTTATGTAAGCTGTATACGAGTATATCAAACTCACTTCTTTTTTACTGAATTTTTAGGTCACCTGGGTAAATGCTATTCGTTTTCGTCAAACAATTTCAACCAACTTTATCATTTAGCATCGATGGGTAAAGGGGAACAAACACTGTGAATTACATGGTCCCTGAAAAAAATTATCTGAAATTCTTCTCATTTCGTGGGCACTAAATAAACTAACTAAGTGCATAGGTATGTTGAATAACGTTGCCTCTTCCAAAATTGTGAATTTCATGGCCCCTGGGTCAGGGTTTTCTAGTGCCACGGCGGGGGTATAAATATCATATAGTGAAAATGCATTGTATCTTTGAAATAGATACAGTGCGCCACGATATATTTTGATTGTTTAAGATATAATGATAGTTTTCAAATAATTTTTAAACCGGGTCGAATATATAAAAATTAGTAACATACAGGTCACTGCTTAGATCTTACTTTAAAAGGGCATCTGACTGAAATAAAGTGCATTTTTATTATGCATGTATTGTTCATTTACTCTCATTGTCAAACTTCTTTCCCTCTTTGTGAAAATTCAATTCTCGCATTTTGATTCATTCAAATCAACATGTTGTTGATAGACACATCTTCCCCTGTTCTCCTTGTCATATTCTTGACAATTTTTAACGAAATTAAACGTACAAACGACAAACAATTAAAACACTGCAATTCTAATTCGTAAAACAATACACACTTTTGTTTTCCGATTTAAGATTTAACTTAATATATTTATTCAAAGCTAAAGGATTAAATGAAATGATTTTATATCTAATCATTGTGGTATTGAGTCAAAATTTGAATTGCGTCTTCTTGATTAAAAGTACATGTGTTCTATGGTTCAGAACGTCGTTATTGCAAATAATAGGGTCTTTGATGAGTCATTGGCTGCCGGAAATAGAGTACAGCTAAAGACGTTCATAATACAAACCGAAAGTAAAAAAATAAAATTAAAAAAGGTGAGAAATTTTTTCTTTTAAATGGATTCTTCGTTCGGTCATTTTCAAGGGAAACAGGTGCGTGGTGTTTTAAAATATTTAATACGACGTCTATTATCTAAAATTGACAACAAAAAGATTTCTGATTAAAAGGTTCTTAAATAAAATTATCTCTTACATCCCTTCCCCAATCTACGTGTCTGTTCACAGTTTGTCATCTGTTAGTATTTTTAGCACAACGATGTTTACCTACAGATTAAAAACAAAACTGATGGGGTACTCCTTTATACAAATGAACAATATGCATGAAGATAACGAACATTACTCAAGCAGGTGTCATAGAGGGGTGAACTTTCCCTGCCGACTGGGCACACCCGTTGTGTAGTAGGTTGATAATTCATCTGAAAAAAGTCATTTTGCATTTGACTTTATGATCAATTGTACTTGCTGACAAGGTCATTGAACTTATCATTCTTAAATATTAAATTCAAAAGTACTTCTGATATTCTTGTTTGTTCCGCGATTTGTTTGTCAATTACCTACATGTATTTGTTTTTCAATAAAATACCAATTGATAAGGAATCGCTAAATTTGTGTCACGCTAATACACTTTACACTTATTCGCGCGGGGGAGGGGGGGGGGTGAGGGGGTTGTATAGTGAAAATGCATAAATTCTATAAAATTCTTCTTCTCTGCTCCTGCGTATAAAATAGGCTAACCAAGTTCATAGTTATGTTGATGATAAAAGCTTTCTCTTCCAAAATTGTGAATTTCATTGCTCCTGTGTTGATTGATTGTATATTGTTTAACGTCCCTCTTGAGAATTTTTCACTCATATGGAGACGTCACCGTATGCCGGTGAAGGGCTTCAAATTTAGACCTATACTCGGCACTCAGGGCCATTGAGCAGTGAGGGTTCTTTATCGTGCCAGCGCCTACCGTGACACGGGACCTACGTTTTTAAGGTCATATCCGAAAGACCCGTGACTTTCACTTCTGATGCCGAGCGCTTGGCGAAGGAACAGTCGCTACCTATTTTTACGTCTTAGGTTTGACGCGGCGCCGGGAACGAGAATCGAACCGCTCCTGTGTTGAGTATTCCGATGTAAGTGCGGGTCTCTATTGATAATATAGAAAAAATGCATAAATTCTTCAACAATCTTATTTTTTTAGCACCTAGGGATTAAACCAATGAACTTTGTACATAGTTATATTAGGAAGGATGCCTCTTTGAGATTTCATTCCAGGGCATCTGAGTCACAACTTTATGTGTAAGGGCAGGAGTCTAATGTTAATATTGATAACATATCTGAATTCTTGGAAAATCTTTTTTCTTTGGTCCTGAGTATAATGCCAATGATCTTATTGAGTTAGTACATATTTATGTCGAATAAAGCCTCATCTTCCAAAATGGTTAATTTCCGGGCCCCTTGGACAAAGTACATGTACTTGGGGTGTGTGTGTGAAATTTATGGCCTATGGTTTAAAACACGAATCAAATTCAATTGTTGGAAAGCTGTTACATGTACGTGATACTCAGGTGACCCATAAGGCTCATGGGCCTCTTGTAAAACATTATATCTCAAACTTAGTCATTGTCAATTCCCCACTGTATTTATGTCATAGAATGGTATTTTGAAATAAATACATCTAAATTTGAATTTTTTTATTATTATAAATTAATTATGCCATATCTGTTGGACAAAACTTAGACATGGTATACATTCAATTTATTTTCTTGTTATTACAATTTGTAATAACTTCTCTTTTGAAAAGGTTGTTTTTGTTGTGTCCATAGTACCCTAAACACCAAAAAACAATAAAACAATAGCTTATAGTCAATAAATAATTATTCTCAATATATAGTGAGGGAAATCTCATAAAACCGAATA
This sequence comes from Saccostrea glomerata, assembly GCA_003671525.1. Classification (NCBI taxonomy): domain Eukaryota; kingdom Metazoa; phylum Mollusca; class Bivalvia; order Ostreida; family Ostreidae; genus Saccostrea; species Saccostrea glomerata. Next base: position 146,844 of record PRKT01000959.1, read on the forward strand.
TATATCTATGAAATTTTCTTCATGTTTCAGATACATATACATGTATTTGCTGTATGATTCTTTGATAAAAACTTTTCGGAATGTACCGTGTACCTCGCCTGTCAGAAGCTGTGTATGTAGGACTGTGTCATAAAATAGGGAGTCCTACAGAAGTGAGGATCAGGAGAGAAGTGACGGACACTGTGGAGGTGGTGAGGAAACCTGTGTTTATCATGAGGGGACATGACAGAATGCTGAGTGGGAGTAGACGTGAGGGATTCAGGCTGAAAACATCTGATTTTGATTATATGGTGTGGCTTCCAGACCACAAGGTGATATGTGATCCCTCTCAGATCAGTCTCTACCGTATCCCAAAAAATACCGTGCTTCTGATTGAGTGTGATGATTTACCACCGGGATTTACCAGACTTAAGCTGATGAGTCCATCATTTGATTACAGAATCATTTCATCCCTTGTATTTATGAATAAAAATGTATCTATTTCTAGTAAAGTATTCAGGGATAACAATTTGCGATTTATAAAGACAGGTAATGTTCCTCTCTCTACTGTTGTCCCTCATGGACCTTGTTCTACCTTTTCCTTATCCAAAGATGCAGAGGCGGACAGTGCGCTCTGTTTCCAGTCACCTCACTGGCCTACGTCAGCACTACCATGGACACAGAGATGTCATGAACAGGGCTGGCCAAATCGGAATGTTGTTTCAGATATACTCAGCGGAGGATTCCATGTTGTTGCAATCGGTAGCACACCTGAAAATGAACTAGAATGGAGAATCTCATTCTCTCGAGCAGAACAAAAACTCGTTTATTCAATGAATCATTGTCAGTTTTTGTGTTATGGTCTCTTCAAAATCTTTTTAAAAGAAGTTATTAATTGTCAGACCAACACACCGATTCTCTGCTCATACTTTATAAAAACAATTGTATTTTGGGTCATACAAACCAATACCTCCCTGTCTTGGACACCAGATAAGTTATTGAATTGTTTCTGGGACAGCTTTAAATTATTGATTAATATGGTACGTATTGGGAATTGTCCAAACTTCTTTATTCCACAAAACAACATGTTTAGAGTGAAAGTCACAGGATCTGTACAAACCTCGATGTTTAATCAGTTGTATGATCTGTATAACAAAGGAATATCATGTCTACTATTCAGTGAAACAATCAGACATTTCCTCAGTATTGCTATAATAAACAAATCTTTGGGAGTCTGTACAGACGAAAGCAGGGTCATATTTAGCACAGATGTAGAGTTTGATAAATGCTTATTTTTTGAATTAACAACATTTTATCATGATATTCAGAGTTTAAAGGAATTTGCAGTTTACATAAAACAGGTAGAGAAAATGATAACGGAAAAATTGACATCGTATCAGCCGGTCATTGTACAATGTAGCACATCAGAAGTGCTACGGAATACTGCAATATTTTTACATAGATATCAAAAGGAAACTCGGAATAAGGATTATTATAATGCAAAAGTAACTGCATTACTGAAACAGTCGTGTACATTTGGGTATTTATCTGACATTCTTTATCTTGCTATGTACCTGTACAGAACACGTAGATATGAAGAATCACTGAATTATTTACATAAAGCGCAGGAGGGGATGTCGGTACCGTTTATCATGTATGGAAATCATGTAAATGTTGATATGTACATGTACAGACACTACATGGAAACGGAAACCCTCGGCACTAAGTTGAGGAGAGCTGTAGTGATAAACCTTACGCTGCAATTTGAGAACATTTACATAGATGAACTTGAGATTGATCAGTTTACCAGTATGAAACGCGGTATACCTGCATTAAATATCCCGCCTCGTGTGATGTTACACATGATGTTAATTCTGAATCACCACAGACTGGGTGACATAGTCAGGTCACAACAATCTCTACAGGATCTACAGACTCTGCTTCTCTATGATGACGGGGTTGATGTACCTCTTCACCTCAGAGATATTTCGTGGCAAATTCTGGGAATCTGTCAGCAAATCTGTGGTGACTATTCGGGATCTCTCCGGTCTTATCACTGTTCCCTACAACAAGAACAATTTCACAAGCTTCAGAAAGCAACATTTTCAAGAATTATAAATTTAGCTTCCAAATGTAGCCGTCAAGACTTTTTTGGATTATTGAATTTGTTAGCACATCATTTTAATTTATCTTTTATCACTGATATTAAATAGAAGTATATCATTACTTTTCTGTTATAAAGTGTTTTCTTTCTTTCAATCAAGATGATTTGATTTGATGTCAAATGACTTACGCTATGTTACTCTGTATAAAATGTACTATAATAGTTTTTTCAAATATTTGTAAGAATAAAGCAAGGTATCATTAAAGGTGGGTCTTCTCATATTTCTTATTATTGCAGAATCTTGATTTTTCGCTCTACTGGTCAGAGACCAGAAGAGCTTATGCGATAGTAATGCGTCCGGTGTCCGTCCGTCTGTCTGTCTGTAAACAATTTTTCAAAATGCTACTCCTCCTACAGTTTTGGTCCGATTTTAATATAACTTGGCAAACAAGTAGACTACACTAAGGTACATAATTCTGTGTATCGGTTTTTGATTACGATGAACGGTGTTGGCGTTGTTACTAAAAATAGAAATTTCTGTGAAATTCTTTCAAAATGCTACTCCTCCTACAGTTTTGGTTCAATTTCAATATAACTTGGCACACAAGTAGACTACACCAAGAAACACAATTTTGTTTACCAGTTTTTGACTTCGATGAACATTATTGCCTTTACCTAAATGCTACTCCAAATACAGTTTAAGTATAATTATAATATAATGTAGCATGCAAGTAGATTACACTAAGAGCATGAAGAGACTTATTCAAGGATCATTATTCTATTTATTGTTGTTGTAAAGTTTCAATTCCTAACTGCTTAAGTACTTTTCTCTTCATTTGCTATAAGTAGAAACAAGTAGAGCTTCAGTCTCGACAGAGACTTCTGGTCTTAAAACTCAATATTCAGACTGTGTACATTCAAAAACGTTGGTCTCCCCAGTCTTGATTTTTAGTCAAGGTCATTTAAAAGTAAATCTTAAAATTAATACCTTTCACGGTTAAAATTTAAAATTTGTGCACACAAATACATTTTTCTGACTCAAAAAAAAAATCCTTTTCTCCATAAAATGAAAATTATTGCTAATTTCTTTTTCAACTTGAAGTCCTTCATATTCAGTAAATGCATTTAATTCGAATTTCCTCGCTAGTTTTTCAAAGTTGTCAGTTTGCATGAATTCAAATGAAATTTGATCTCAATTTTTACAATTGACCATAAAATGTCAAATATTTAGATTTAAATCTGATGAATATTCAAATGTTCAAGACTGATATACATAAATGAATATACATAAAAAAAACAACAGTGAAATACATTCAGTGAAAGAAATCAAACGGGAACATGGCATGGAGGTCGAACTAGAAATAATTAATAGAAACACAGGGATGGAAGTTCCAGAGAATAATATCATCGCTATACATCGTATTCCAAGAAGACCGGGGTAACAACGACCAGTTTTGATGAAAGTGGGAAACAATACAGCCAAGACCAAGATCATGATCCATAGGTCAACCATGAAAAAAATTCATAAATTCTTCGATCCGCCCCAGTGATGACGTGACCTACTTGAATAGCAAACTTATAAACGACTAACTCGAAAACCCCGAAAATTAAGGCTGCATTCAACAGGCACATCTATGGCCAAGAGGGGAGCGAAAAAATAGTGTGTGATATTTTTGACGACATAGATAAAAAAATCAAATCCTAAAGACGATCAGGCGTGAAATCTGTAATCCGGAAATTACTTCATTACGCATGGGTTTTGAGATTCTACAGGGTAACGGGATGTTTCACGCCGATGCATGGTTCGCACCGCGATGTTTCGCGCCTATTCTGTTTCGCGCTGAGATGGTTCGCCCCACGATTGATTGATTGTATATTGTTTAATGTCCCTCTCGAGAATTTTTCACTCATATGGAGACGCCAGCACTTGCCGGTGGAGGGCTAAAAATTTTGTCCTATGCTCGGCACTCAGGGCCTTTGAGCAGTGAGGGATCTTTTTCGTGCCAGCACCTACTGCGACACGGGGCCTTGGTTTATACGGTCTCATCTGAAGGACCGGTCTCCACGTCCCGCAGTGGGATTCGAACCCGCGACGTAAGAATTGACTCCTTACTTCGCGACTCTAGAGCAGACGCTCTAACCACTGCGCCACGCGGGCGACTCGCCCCACGATGTTTCGCACAAAAAACATAAAAATGTATGCTATTTATTTCGTTCGTTTTGAAAAAATAAATATATAAAAAATTATAATGTCTGTTAATATTGATGTAAGTATCGACATTTTGTAGAATATTAATTAATATTTTGATTGTAGAAGTTAATTTGAAGTACTTAGTCTAAATGTTTATTATTTTTTACACTCTGATAATTAAGTTTATAGTATTTACTTTAGCATACCGCCATCTAATAAAGTAATTCTGTAATTATTGCCGGCTTGGGGAACCCATCATCTTAAATTTGCTGGCTTGGAGAACCTATCAACTAAAATTTGGAGACTGGATTACATAATGATGAGACAAGTGATAATTAGGAGACCAAGATAAGTATAAATATTGGTAACTTTTTCTGAAATAACCATCAGTCTTTCAGACTACAGCAATGGCAGGTATGACTGGAAATGGGCTAATGTTTAGATTATTGCTATTTTTCTTCCTTCAAAAGATGTGTCAATCTATTGACTTAGTATTTTATAAAGCCATAAGCCACCTTGTAGTGATGAAATATATAAAAATATATAATGTAGTTGTAGTGGATACTTAAAAATAAAATTATTATTTATGCTGATATATGTTATCATTCCTGATTTGTTTCAGATGAGTGTGTGGTTTGCAGCAATCTTGTCCGCCCACAGCAAGAAGCACTCATATGTGATGCGTGCAACAGATGGCAACACAGACTTGCAATTCAGATAAGTCATTTTTCTTTTAATATCAAATGTTCTAAAACCATTTTTAGGTCACCTGAGTAACTCAGGTGACCTATTGCTATCCGTTTTCGTCCGTCGTCGTCCGTCGTGCGTCGTGCGTCGTGTGTTAACATTTGAACATTTTCAGCTTCTTCTCTGAAACCACTGAACCAATTTCAACCAAATTTGGTATACAGCATTTATGGGTGAAGGGGAACAAAAATTGTGAATTTCACGGTCCCCACCCCCCTGGGGCCTGAGGGGTGGGGCCAAAACCACTAAAATTAGTGCAATCTTTAAAAATCTTCTTCTTTACTCCTGGACATCAAGCAGGCAAACTGTTGACATGAATGTAATGGGCATTGAGTCCTCTACCAAAATTGTGAAATTCATGGCCCCAGGGTCAGGGGTTCTAGTGCTAGGGCGGGGCTATATAGATTATATAGTGAAAATGCATTATTTCTTTGAAAATCTTCTTCTCTGCTCCTGGGTATTAAATAAAAAAATTGTGAATCGTGAATTTCATGGCCTCTGGTTTAATCCAAATTCAAGTGTTTGAAAGTTGTTACAAATACTCAGGTGACCTATAAGGCCCGTGGGCCTCTTGTTAAAGTAAATATTTTATAGTTATACCCAAAAATTAAAGGAAAATTATTTCATGTAAAAAAAAAATCAATGTCATGAAATTTGCATTATTTCTACTGTTTAAGGTTACAGGTGTCACCAGACAAGACTACAGAGACCTTGTTAGGAGCAGGGATGACTTCGAGTTTATATGCTCGAAGTGTAAAGAGGAGAGAGGCGACCATAGTTTAGTAAATTATGATTTAATTCTTTAGTATTGTAATTGAAAGAAAGTTTTCCTTTTTCAAAAAAGTTTTTTTTTAATTTTTTTAATTACACATGTTCATAAAAATTATTTAGCATTTTAACTAAAAGGAAGTTTTAAATTGAAACTTTTTTTTTATACAGTACATGTATAAAAAAATCGGTCTATGATGAGGTTTTATTATGTTTCAGCCTATGGAAGTATCAGCAGAGGTTCTTAAATCGACATCCATAGAGGGGCATCCCACACCACCTTTCAGTCCCAGTGTGGCACCCATTGGCACTCCTGCTTCCCCACCTCGGCTGCTGATTCCCCATGTACCAGCCATGGATGTCTCCACATTGTCAGATGATCCCGAGCCAGTGTTCCGGCCCCTTAAAGCGTTGGAATCCTCTGACTTCGACATTTCTCATCGGCGGGATGTGGAAGACAGCGGCAAAGAGCCACAGGAGAGGTATAAAAATAAAATATAAAATGAGAAAGATGTAATCTTTAATTTTTTACATTTGTATCAAAGAATACATTTTATACACTACTTTTGATGTCACAAATTTTAAGTGTTCATTGGTATATAACCAATATTTTTTTTTATTGTAGCTTCTTACATGAGGACCTTGATGACACCATTATAGATGAAGAAGAAGTCCGCTTCGAAGTTCTGGAGAAGGGGAGCAAGAGGGATGGTGCACTACTTGTTTCAACCGACGGCTTTACATATGGAGTGAAAGTAAGATATAGGTATAATTCTTCAAAAGATTTATTGTAGATCTTAATATATAAAATAAATATATAATATAATTATAAAATGATATATACTCTCACTGTAAGGTAATTTAATATTAAAATAAATTATACCATGTACTTTGCTTCAGCACGATATCATTTTATAAATTTGTCTAATGTCTATTTTATTTCACAGCGGAAGAACAAGGAGACGACCATGTTGACGTGTAGGGTGAGGTCAGCTAAGATGAGATGCCATGCCACAGTGCTCCAGCAAGGCAACTCCTTTGTGCGAGGATCCAATGCACATCTTCACCCAGGGGACCTTAAGCTGCCACTTCTCAAGACAGTCTCAGCAGAGGTAAAAAAAAAAATTTTAAAAATTGTAAAAAGAAGACTAGATCGAGGTATAATTTCATACGATTTTTTGAGTTGGAATGAAAATGTAATTTTTCAGATATTACATAATTTTTTAAATAAACATGATAATAATATATATTTTGTTGTTGTTTTCAGGTTTTCAGGGCAGTGCAGGATAGACTGGGGAATTCTTCGGTGGAAATGGTAACAGCTAACTTCGAAGCAGGTAATGATTTTTTTTATTAATTTATCAAATTAATTTGTATTTATTTAAAATATTGAAATGTATATCTATCTATATGGAAATATTAGAGAAAAATTAAATAATAATAAAGTATTTAATTAAAGTACAATGTAAATATGATGTCTTAATCTTTTTAAATTTTTGTGCTTTCCAATGTTTTTTTTAAATTTTAATTTTGTCTATCTAATTTCAGGTGCATGGCAGGCCATCCGGGAGGTATTCCCTACTGTGACCTTGAAGGGCTGTGTTTTCCACTGGACAAGGGCAGTCTGGACCCATGTATAGTAACTTGGCCTTGTCACGACGTTCAGAGAACGAAAGGGGACCCACAACTTCATCAAGCAACTGCTGGCCTTGCCTTTCCTGCCATGGACCCACATCGCCGATGTCTTCCGTGTCATGGAAGAAAGAGCCCCAGCCGCACTCCAGCCACTCACAACCTACATCAGGACCCAGTGAATTCAGAACCCTCTGTTTCCAATTCGCTCCTGGAGTGTCCACCAGTTCACCACCCGAACCAACAATGATGTGGAAGGTAAATTATTATTTTTAGTTTTTTTTAATTTTTATTATTTTTCATTATGTAAAGCAGCAAATACACCTATTAAAAATGAAGAAAGAATAATTGGAGAGATTAATTTTTTTTAATAGATATCTTTCATTAGATTGAATTTGAAATGAAACGTCACTAATTATATGTGTTCTTTTACAGGATGGCATCACCGGATGAACTCCAAGGCACGCGGCCTATCCCTCAGCTTTTACCAGTTGGTGCCCCTACTCAGCAGAGAAGCCGATGTTGTGAGGACCAGAGTGGCTGCTGTTGACCTGGAGCGTTATGTGCATCGTGCTACTCAGAAGATCCAACAGAAGATTTCCGAGGCTGCAGAGCGCTACATGGAACAGGATATTTCTTCAGCAGCCTACCTAAAGACCTGTGCAGCCCCATTCCAGTGATTGTGTGTAGTGCAGTGATGTTTCTTTTCAGACATTTGTGACATTCTAGAACATTTGTGCTATTACCTTGTGCTTTTACTATATGCAACAAGTATATATACATTACTGTGACATATTTATTCTATTGTTTTGTGTTGATGCTATTTTGTCAACTTGTTTGAATGTCGAGAAAAATAAAAATAAAACCATGACGTAAAATGAATTTCAATTGTTTTTTGCTCTTTTTCTTTTGCGAGATAAAAAAAAAAAGAAAAGGTAAAAATAAAGTATGAATGGTTTATGCATTATGCATAATCAGCATTATGACATGAAAGATACAATATACACAGATTTGAAGTTAATATTTTTGTATAATATCATGAATTACATATTGTAACAGTATTTCAAATGAAAATAAAAAAAAATCATGTAAAATTCATTGAAACTTCAATTCTGAATAGTTAAGAATATATTAACTTCAGTAGCCCTTTTCACAAAAATTCTTACGATTTTTCGTAAGATTTTGAGTTACGATTCTCATAAGATAAAACCTACGTCAGTTTCACAAACACACTCGTAAGACCGAAAAAAATCTTACGATAACTCTTGCGATTTTCATCCACGATACTCTTAAGATTACACTTACGAGAAAAAGCTTTCTTGACAACGTACTTTCATTTTCATATGCACATGCGTATTGCATACTTCCGTATTTACATCTTGTCGTCTGACGGTGTGTGAATTAAAGGGTTTTGTTATGTCGAGTCTTAAAAGAAAGCCGAATTGGAGTTCGGATGAAATAGAGGCACTTACCCAGGCGGTTGCAGATGATATTAAAACAGTGAAGGGGAAATTTACCCCTGCCCTCACTCAGGACGTAAAAAATAAGTGTTGGAGTGCCATTACCGAACGGTAGGTCTAATTATGGTTTACGGTTTCCCCTATATTTATATATACATTTAATGAGAGACACGCATCGAATTATGAAAGTAGGTACAGGAAATGAGAAACTTAATGATGTAAAGATAATTTAATTTACACAATCCCTCTTTGGTAGCATATAATGGAAATATGAAACACATGAATATCCATCAGTTTTTTTTAATAGTTGATGAATTTCTAAGTTACTGTGTACATGTATTTTGCTTTAGGGTCAATGCTGTTAATGACTCTAGAGCAAACAGGGACACTGCGGAAGTGAAAAAGAAATGGCAAGACTTAAGCAGTTTGACGAAGAAAAAGGAGGCTGAGAGGATTAAACACCGCAAAGTTACAGGAGGAGGGCCTGCGATGAGTGATGATGTAAAGCCATGGGAACAACTGGTAAATTTTTGTGCTGCATTTATTCAACACAGTCTGTAATGAAGTAAATTATAGTCATATCATTACAAAATAAAATTATATGTAATTATAATATGAATATTATTTAAATAATTATAATCGAAACAGTAAAGTGTATTCATTTATATTTATATTTCCATTTCTATTTGTTTTCTCTGAGATAACTCTTTGAAATTAGTGGAGTTGATTTCTTGATAATTCTACTGTTAATGTAAATTATGCAAAAAGATAGGTCAGGAGCTATCTAAGGTGACTTAATGTGCATGTACATCTCTTGCGTGTCTGTCGTTATGTTTGGCGCTAAGTAGGCCAAAAATGCATGTAACTCTCATGCGGCTGTCTTTGTGTTTGACGTCAATGGGCAAGGACTATATTGAAATTGACATGGAAGGTTGCATGTAGTTTACAACTACAGTGTATTAATCTACATTAAAATCTTATTCGCAATGAAATGGAAACATAAGGAATCACTGTCGAGAGTTTTGCAAATTAATGAAATTAATAATCAAATTATCCCACGTTTCCCACTATTGTTGATGCCCTGACGTACTATATTAACTAGACAGTGATTCCTTAACAAACTTCATGTATGCACAATATATCAACTGGCTCATTCAAAAAATAACATACATCATTATGACTGCTGTCTACATGTAGAACATTGGAACATTTACCAAGAGTGCTCTGGAGGGGGTGCAGGGAGGAATTGATACAGCGGTACCAACCGAGCGAGGTATCATAATATGTATAATTATATTTATCTTAAGTTTACCAATTCACCACGTGGATATGAATCATGTCCAACTACAAATCATGGGAGATCATATATACATGTATATATCATTATGTATCATTAAAAAATCGAAACAAGAAGAGAATGAAGAGGAATTTCACTTCTGAAATCATAATTTATTGGCACGATTATATAATCTCAATACCTATACATTTTACAAAGACATTATACCCTTTTGAACAAGCTGTTGAAAATACCCCAGCAGTAGGTATGTATATACTGCTGTGACATCACAAGGTTTTTTTTTGAGTTAAAATGGCGATTAGAAGAAAAATAAAAATGTGCATTCATATGTTAAAACACTTTATATTAACAGTGTAAAATGATAGTGATATAATTGTAATTTCATTTGACAGTCAGAAAATCTGAATACAGTAGGCTTATTAAAAGTGTATAAGATAACTGTTCTTGAACAATTGCAACAATGGCCTGTTATAAATAATATTAATACAGAATTCATGTAATTTTAGATACTTGTGACGAAACAGAGTTTGAGACAGGTAATATATATTATTTCATCCACTGCATAAATGGTTATGACTAATGGTTTTAAGAAGCATGAAAGGGTGTCATTTTTAAACAAATATGGGTTGGTTTCAAGATCAACTTCCATAATTCCCTGTAAATTTGATCTTGTACCAATCTGTATTTATATCCATATATGTTTTAAAATTACACCTTTTTATTTATGTTTAAGTTAATGACTGGTTTATAATACATTTTTGCATAATTATTCACTGGAACTTATGAAATATTTGATTTTTCAAATCTTAAAGAATCTCCAATAATTTGTTGCCAAGGCTCGGGGATAAAAAACATACGGTACAACCCACTGGATGAAAAATGATATCCAACTATAAATCATTGGAGCTCCTATATATGTTATGTATCTATATACATTAGTGATAATTCAACTCTTTTGTTTTGTTTCAGGTGTTTTGGCAAATTCCCTACCCTCTGCTGATGGAGCAGCTGCATATCCATATGCATGAAAGAAAAAGAGAAAAAATTCTCAAAGCAAGTATGGATATATTAATCTGTGGCCTTTTTCACATTACATTAAATTTTCCTCTGGTTCATGCACCATATTTCAAAACCTGACTATTACTTAAGCATAGTGAATAAAAAACACAACACTATTAAGTTAGTGAAATTATACTTTAGATTTTTTTGTTAAAAGGACCACTTATGATGAAGTTGGTATTTTTAGGTCACCTGTGTCACTCAGATGACCTATTGTTGTTATCTGTTTTCATCTGTCTTTGCTTGTAAACTCTTGAACATGTTCTTAGCTTCTTCTCTGGAACCACTGAACCAATTTCAACCAGATTTGGCATATAGTATCTATGGATAAAGGGGAACAAACACTGATGCAGTTATGAGTCTCAGACTATCTCTTTAAAAAAAGATTCATTTCTTAAGTACTGACACACCCTCAGCTCATTAGCAATTTTTGTGTCAAATATGAGCTTTAAGGATTCTCTGTATAAAATTAAAGCTTGACCATGATAGCATGACCAGAAAGACAGGTAGACAGACAGGCAGTCAAGGTTATTCCTTCCTACCTGAAATACATTGTTGATGATGTTTTTTTTTTAAAAAGAAGAAACCCATTGAAAGTATGCTATTTACCTATTTCAGAAGATGAATCATCCAACTTGAGAAGAGAGTTTCTGGAAGGGGAGAAAGAAAAAACAAGGCCGTTGAAGAGTACAGGAAAAAGATTTTACTCCTGGAAAAATAGTGCAACAACAGAATGACGTTATTGAAGTCCAGAGGAGAGCAACAACAGCCCTGGAAATCCTGGCCACAAAATTTCAGGAATCTACCCAGTCCCCCTCCCCATTTTCCCTTTCCCCTTTATTAAATTTAGTTGATAGTTAAATCCTTATAATTTTTTTTCTGAGTTTACAGTATTTGATGTAATATCATAGGAATATATCTTATTTTCTGTATATCTAAGGTATTCAATGTATAACGGAAGGATTTTGAACAATTTTAAATAATTCTAAACTAGTTAAGAATACTTTGCTAGATAACGATAAAAGTGAAATGAACCAAATTCATAAGACTGATAACATGTAAGGAGACAACCATTTAGCACATTAAAAGTTTTTGAAGAGTTATCTGCCCTTGATGAAAAGATGAAAATTTTTGATTTCACAGAATTTCTGCGGTTAATAGTTCATTTTATTTCATATTTTAATAAAGAGGGAGTTTATGCATATTTTCACGAAGAGATTTGTTTTTAATTCAAAATACTTTTTCAATATTTTGTAAAACATACAGTGCCCATGGACTTCAATGTAAAATTCAAGTTGATATTAATTGGACAGTAATCAAAATTTTGTAAATTCCTTTGTTGGAGCATTTTTATTTGATAACATCTTCAAAATGCTACCTGTCTTCCGCGTGGTGCAGTGGTTAGAGCGTCTGCTCTAGAGTCGCGAAGTAAGAAGTCAATCTTTACGTCGTGGGTTTGAATCCCACTGTCTCCATATGAGTGAAAAATTCTCGTGAGGGACGTTACACAACATACAATCAATCAATCAAAATGCTACCATGATTAAAAATATCGGACCATTCATTTATTAGGCACAAAATATGGTCGTTATACATTGAATACCTTAAGAATTAATCAACAGTGTTTAAAAGTTAACTGGGAAATTAACGTTGTTGATCACGTGATCAAATCCTGTAAAACCGGAAGGGTTTCTCAGTAGAATTGATCATGTACCCATTCACAAAGTTCATTTCCAAGTGAACCTTTAAACATTGTATTTTATTACTGATACAGTCAGTTCATATAGAATTGAACATACTTTCTCTTCAATAGGTTCATCTAAGGAAAATATTCTCAAATGTAAATATATTAAAATGTAAGAATGAGATAATTAGGTTTGTTTAAAAGATAATAGAACAAGCATCCCCATCAAGAAACTCTCTTTTAAGGTTGTATGGTTCATCACCTGAAATATATACAGTGTGTTTTTTTTTGTCTGCATCCCATAAACAATTTAATTTCTTTCATGCAGTAATGATTTACCATGTCATTTTAAGGTAGTGGTACTAATGAGCATTGCATATAAAATGTGTATGCATGTATCATCATAAGAGTTATTCCCCTTAAACTCTCTAAAATTTGAATGATGATAATGTCTTTTCATGCATCTCGTGTGATTATTATACTGCTGCTACGAAGGAGAGGGGGGTATACTGTTTTACCCTTGTGTGTTCTGTTCGTCCATCTGTCTGTCCGTAGCAAATTTTTGTCTAAATTTTCTCAGTAACAACTCATCGCAGATGCTTGAAATTTTAGTACTCTCTTTTTTGAGGTATGCCATATGGTGGGATTAATTTTGATATGAATCTGATGTCAGTTTTCTGCGTATCTGTCTGTAATTGAACTTGTGTATTTTAACATGATTGTGTGTTTATCCACATTAGAGCGGGGGTATTCCTAGTGAACAGTGGCTCACAGATTTCTTGTTTATTTATCAGCATTATGTTCTAATGAGAATAAGAGCATTATGTCCGATTCATATTGATGTTATCATTTTGCTTCAGTACTTTTCTCATATTTTCCTCTTCCTTTTTTGGAAAATTCTTGTGTACATAATTATTATACATTAATTTTTTTTGAATACTGGCTAAATCTTTTAGCTTACATTCTTACAATAAAATATGTAAAACTTCTACTTGATTAGGTCTTGTGACTTGATTTTCAAGCACCTGTATACTTAAACACTGTGAGAATTACCCTTTTTAATAGATTAATTCCATATATGAATATATCAACGAAAAAATATGCTTTGATGTTCAATAATTCATTTAATACCATTAATGTTACCACATGTTCATTGTACGCAGTCTAAGGTATTCTTAATAGCTCACCTGTTCATAGACATTCTATATACAGACATTTTTGTGATATTGTTAATAACTGGCAGCAAGAGCACTTATATATTTATTGTTTTACAAATGTTATTGTTGAAAAATTGTTGTAAAATATGACATTGTTGAAAAACCAAAATTGTTTTTAAAAATGTTATTGTTAACAAACCAAAATTGTTTTCAAAAATGACATGATTGACAGACCAAGATTGTTTTAAAAAATGTTATTGTTGACAAACCAAGATTGTTTTAAAAATTGTTATTGTTGACAAACTAAACAAAATTAAAAGTTAATCACTGTTCTTTACATTTGTCTTTTTTTTTCTATTCAGACCACAAATAGGAATTAATAACAAATTTTAAGCTCTTTTCAAATCCTTTAAAATCACAAGGTGTATGCAGAGATGTACATTATCTTGCCATTTGATAGTTTAAAAACGATGAACAATTCTCTGTCTCAAGGCAAATCCATCATTGTCATTTCCATTGTATAGATCATGGTTGTGGTAGACTGGCACAGCATTGTTCCCTGCCTGCAAGGGGACCTATCACTACTGGCCTTGTTGTGCAGCCTAAAGCAGCATTCAATGATTTTGATGAACTTCTCCGTCCTAAATTGCAGGCTACCACCGGTTTTGTGAAGGCATCTGTATGGAAAGAATAATGCTTTTGTAAATATGAAAACTGATGATGTATTGTAAATATGAAAACTGGAGATGTTTTAAAGGGTATGGTTCTTCAGCTTCTCTCATGATGCTGTCCTAATTTATTTATTTAAACAAATTATCTGATAATTGTGTTGTGATGGATATTATCCATTACAGGTTATATTTCGAGCTTGATTGTGCACAAGAATTGTATAATAATTAGGAAAGATACCTAAATCTACTCTTGAGAACGCCAAAAGCTCTCTCGACAGCATTCTTCGTCGAACAATGAGAGGAGTTGTACCGCTGCTCCTGCTGGTTGGATGGCTGGGCAAATGGCGTCAGCAACCATGTCTTCAGGGGATAGCCAGAGTCACCTAGGAGCCATCCATTCACTCATGATTTGTGGCAAGTAGGAATTAGCCAGAATGAAGGCATCATGGGTGGATCCTGGACATCTTACCACAATGTTGGTAAAACTAAATAAGATAAACAGTATATTTGTAAAAGTGATTCGGTAAATCATATATATCAACTTCATTCTTCATTGAGAATAATAATATTGAGAATAATAATTTAGTAAGCTTGTGAGAAGTGGTAAACATGTACCTGAGATTAGCCACTGCCACTGCCTGTATGTTAATGGCATGGAACCCTTTCCGGCAAATGAAAGTAGGTTCCTCATCACCTGCCATGCCTTGGATGGGGACAAGTGTACCATCTATGGCTCCAACAACATTTGGAAATCCCTGTATGTTGAAGAACTCGTCCTTCACTTTCTTCAGCTCTTGCTGGGATGTTGGGAATCTTATATTGTCGAGACAGAGACAAAGTGCAGAGCACACATTATGAATGATCCCTGAGGCAGAGGATAAGGAAATACCATGCATGTCTGCAACCTCAGAGAGATAATCCCCCTTTGCCAGAAATCGCAAAGTTACCAAGACCTGCAAGAAATTACTTCTTTCAGTACAACTTGTTTTAACTTTAATTATATTGATTATTCTCAATCTTAATTAATTTCCTCATGATCAACTTGAAAGAATTACATGTATTAACTTTTTAGCTCTCCAAAGTGCGAAGGCTCGAGTGAGCTTTTCTGATTGAAATTTGTCTATTGTCATTGTCATCGTTGTTAGGAAATTTTCAAAATTTTATCTTCTTATGCAGAGCTTCTGGACCAATTGAAAAAAAAACCGGGGCACAAACTTTATCCTTGTTTAAAGGGGATTCAAGTTTGTTTAAATAAAGGACCACACCTCCTCCTAGGGGAGATAATTATGCAATCGGGAAAATTTAAAAGGCATCATTTAAAATTCTTCTTCTGAAGAACCTAAATGGGCTAGCCTAAGAAAGATTAAACTCTTGAAAAGAATTAAGTACGTTACCTATTATACAGAGGCCCACTATTTTCTGCAATTTAATAAATAGGTTTGCCAAATTATAAAAACTATTTGCATGTACTAGAAGATTGGTAGTTTTAAAATATGCGAAGCAAAATTTCCACACTCCGTTATTTAGACGTATACACCACGTTTAAAGATCCGTTTTTTCCGGAAATTGCTAGTTTTTCCACTTTTTTCAACAAATATTTCTAAAATTGACATACTGCACATTCCTCGAGCAAAATTAAACACATATATTTCAAAACATTTTGATGAAAGACTGATGAAAATAGGGATAAGATTTTGCTCGAGGAATGTGCAGTATGTTTATTTTGACTTTATATTACTATTTCCGGTGGCGGATTGAAAGTTCATTGAGAGGTGTATTTTAATTTATGTGAAATTATGTTACCATAATTCATAAAAAAATGTTAATAAGACATACTTCATCCATTGGCAATATATTTATTTTCCATGTAAGTCTATTTGTCAAAAAAATAGCATACAAACTGGAAAATATGCAAGGATAATAAGGCAGATGACGATGGCCCTGCGATGTGTAGGCCTAACCTGCATCTGACAAATATTTCAGATAAGGATAAAGAGCCAAAGAAAACGCTCAAGAAAAAAGATCACTTGAATAATAGTATTAATAAGCACAGAAGAAGAAAACCGGCTTCTTTTATATGCCAACGGTATAATTTTATTTTGGAAATGAGAGAGTTCAAAGCTACCATCAGCAGATGTGAATAAATTACGTAATAACGCAAAGATGACGTCACAATAGATCTTGTTTGATTTTCCTTTATTTTTTTTTATTCAAAACACTATATAAAATATGATAAACCTTTGCAAAATCTGTTCAAATTTATCAATATGCCGAGGTCATACATGGTTGCATTCTGATATAAACGGACATGCATACGTACATATATATACGGCACAGACATAGGGATAGATTTGAAAATATATCCTTCCCGCAGCCAGATGGAAAATCAATATAAAAAACGATACTCGAAAATGTTAATATCTAATTTCACGCTCTATATTTGTTGCTTATAGTGCCATCTCGATAAACTTTTGAATGCACCACTCTATATTTTAAGAGATGTTTATATCCCACGATGAATTAAGGAAAAAGGCCTATTATTTCACCTGGTATCTTTCTTTTGAATAAAAATCTCTACATAAACAAAAATGATTGTAATTAATT
>PRKT01000960.1:0-12859 GCA_003671525.1 Saccostrea glomerata
TGTTTATCTGTCTTCGGACATCAATCCAGGAACAATAACTGTGCAAGTGAGTTAAGGCTAAATATTGATATTTTTATGCAAATAAGCTAATGGAAATTCATAATTTATATATTTATGAGAAGGTTCAAATTGATTTTCTGATACATACTCAGTACCCACAATTTATTAATGCAAGTGCACATTATGACGTCATATTATGACGTCATTGTTCTCTCCCATTCAATGTAATAAATCATATAAACAAAATCACGTCGGCGCAAGGGCTTATCCTATCTAATTTAAAATAAACAATGTATAATATTAAAGTGAATATTCTTAAAATTGATAAAATTGCTGCACGAATCCTATGCACTTTCTCAATTGATAAAAATTCAAAGAACCTTACCCTGGACACTGAATTTTTACCGTGTTAAAACTTAAAACTGCACGAATGGTAAGTAACCAATTGCACTGCCGACATTAGTGCAGCAATATCTTAAATCCTTGGAATATCCTGCGTCTTTTGATACCTTGTTTCTGTAAAACAAAGTAAGGTATGCCCTTGCGCCGAAGCGATTTTGTTGATGTTTCTTATAAACTTGTGTAGTACAAGTCGATGACGTCATAATATGACGTCATAATGTGTACTGGCTATCGCATGTCGTGGGTACCAAGAATGTATTAGAAAACAAGTCTTACCATTTTCTGTGCGGTAGGTAGAGCAATTATGGAATTTAATTAGATATTTTGTATAGAAATTTCCATATGTAGCCTTAACTCACATGCGTGAACATTATTAAAGTTTATATTAATGTTTTACTTTCTTTTGTCTAATACAAGGACACTGACCACCAGTTTACAAAAACTTATGTTAAGATTATAAATTGTTTTGCCAAAATTCCAGGATTTGGACCCATTTATTGAATAAGTTGTTTATCGTATATGCAAATGACTATTATGTATTATACATTATAAATACTATCTACGACGATATGCGATTTATCTTTGCTCTTAACCACTATACGATCATCGTTTGTATTCTCTGCTAATAACTTCTAAGAAAAAACAATTATTCCTTCTCATTGGTTCACAAGACAAAATTTGGTGCCGTGACCAGGATTTGGCGAAGAACGAAGAAAAGAAAAAACGACGAAAAGGGTAAGACATTGTTTTCTTTTCTACCTTGTTTTTAACTGACCATTTTTATTGAAATTCTAAATTTGGATAAAATAGTAAAGTATTCTCTCTTAAAAAGGCTACGGCGAAAGTACTATCCTTTGGGGATGATCTAACTAAAGCTATCGACGATTTAACAATGCAATTTTCTGAAACTGAAATTTTGAATAAATCTAATGATAATGAGGAAATTAGTTCAAATTGCTTTCCTTCTAAAATTAAAAAGGGAGATGAGGGGGATGATGAAGATAAAAAGATAAAAGAGTGGATGAATTCTATCTTAAATCAGGTTAAATAGGTCATAACTGCAATTGCTGTACCCATAAATCAGGTTATTACACTTTTGAGGGGGATTCCAGAAAATTTAAACAATGGATAAAAGATATAGAAAAATATGCCAAGATGTCGGATATGAATAATGAAGATATTTTTAAAATAGCATATGTCACTTCTAAAGGGTCTGTGGGAGATTTTATTAAAAGATATTTGGCAGAGATAGAAGCTTCTGGTGAATTACCTAACTGGAATAATTTAAAACAATTTTTGAAAAATAGATTTGCAGAAATTACTGATGCGCAACATGCGTTGGCAATCATGAGAAAGATGAGACAAAATTCCAATGAGAGTGTACAAATATTTGCTGAAAGAATTTTACAAGTCGCAGAAGATGCATGCACTTCCGTAAATTTGGAACATGAAATAATTCAAAAACAATTGGTTGATATTTTTACTGATGGTTTATCTTTTGATTTCTTAAGAATGAAAGTTTTAAGAGAAAATCCAAAAACGCTAGAGAACGCGGTTCAGGTGGCAATGAGGCAACAAAATTTGCGCAAACGTTTGGCTTTAAGATCTCAAGATAACGAGGGTGACATATCTTCTAATCAACAGGTATTGAACACGACGGGAAAAGATGTGTTACTAAGATTTCCAGAATTAAAATCAAATATTTTTTCGAAAAGAAGAACTCATGGAAATTGATCATTTTCGTAATTATCGTTGTTATAGATGTAGGAAAATTGGGCATAGGGCAAGATTTTGTCCCTTTCAAATTTCGGCAAATAAACCAAATTCTTATAATCAAAGATCCAGCGTACATGTAAGAGAAGTTTCTAATGGTTTAAGAGAAGATGTATGTAATTTAATACAATCAGTTGACATTTTTTACAGACCTACAATGTCCATCTATTTTGGATCATTTAATCAGATTGATGGCTGTCGTGTCAAGTTTTTAATTTTTTATGTTGTAAATTTTGTATTTACTGCCACCCAGTAAATTGAAAATTTACAATATGACTATAGAAAAAATTAGTTAACTTTTTTTTTATTTTTGTACAGATCTCCTTTATCCACCTGTTTGGGATCATATGATAAGATGGATGTTAGTAGATTGAGTTTTTATTTTATAGATCTACTATGTCCACCTATCTGGGACCATATATTGTGTTGTAGATCTGCCAAACTCAGAATCACTGTTTCGGCACCATTTCCTAGTTACATAGACAGATTCCTCATCAATGGTTAGTCCAGAACTGAAAATATATTTACTACTACCATATATTGTTGTTTTTTTTTTTATCAAATGATCAAAAAATTTGTAATATAAAATAATTTATATGAAAGAATTAAAAATTAACAATTAGATTCCCACATTTTATTTGCATGACAGTGGTGAGGTCCAATAAAGTAAAATTTTGATTTAGATTATTTGCTTTTTATTTTATCAACGTATTAGAAAAAAAATTATAACATTCGGTTTCTTGTAATGTTCTCTGTGTTGGTTTAAAGAAAACTCAAAACAAAATACATACGAGTGGCGTTCAATAAATAATGTCATTAGCTCGATGACATACAAAATAGTAGTCATATTACATAAAGTTTGACTTTCTCTCATTATTGAATCTTTAATGAATTTATAAGAGTTTATGTGACCACTTTTCATCACATAGTTTTATCGTGAGGAGCTGGGAAACAAGGGCTACTCGAGACACTGCATTATAAATGAATGGTTAAGAATCAGTAAACTAGAGTGAAAATAAAAGCTACATTAAAGCTGCTGTAAAACTTGTTAAAAATCCCAAAGAAATATTCACTGACATATGTGACATCTACAGCAACCGATGCTTGTTTTATAGACAAAGGGGATGTTTCGATAAGGCAAATTTTCGGCCCATGGTGAATTTCAGTTTAGTGTGTTTAATCATACTGATTAATGTCCTCTCTATCAGATTTCATAATTTAATTGCTAAACCAGCATTTATTAATCACGTGACTCGGGGGTTTCTAAAGGGTCTCTCAAAAAGCATTTTAGATGGTTTGGAAGATACTAGTACATATTATTAATTTGTTGAATACTTTATATGAGTAAAAGAATAAAATCAAGCTAAAATTACCAGAAGATATGAAATAATGTTAAAGTAGCATAAATATTTCTTTTTAAGTTATGTTTCCCCTAAAGTGGCTCTCTGCGTTGAAAGCTTTACACTGAGAGAATTACCTAGTTAAACTACTTTTAAGGTAGTGATTGTATGGACAGTGATTAGTAATCATTCTGTTTACTAACTAAGATAGTGAAAAGTGGTGTGGTGGTAGTGATTGTATGGACAGTAAATTTACTAGTCTTCCCAGTGACTTTCACTAATTATTTTTTTCAGTGTAAAGATATTACAAAAACTTATGTACGCTCTTTATTCGCCATTTATAAATTGTTTGTAATGGTATGATAAAAGAGGAAATGCAGTAAATCATTGTTTTAACAACAAATTAACATAAACAGAGTGATTTTTCAAAAGAAGTCTAACATAATTACTATAAAATGCATAGCGGAGGAACGATCACCACACTTAAAAGTTTGTTTTATTCTATTGTAAAATAAATCAAAATATTAAAAATATTCAAATATGACGAACGCTAAAAGAAATAAAGAAATCTATTTACACATGGTGTATGAAAAAAATCGATGCTTAAAAGTAAATCAAATATAAAAGCAATATATTACAAAATGTTCTAATTAATTGTAGATCTAAAACACATTTAATCATGCATAATAACATTTAATCATAAAAATTGGATGCATACAAATGCACAATGTTTATTTTAGAGATTCATCATCTGAATCCCAGTCTAGGTCTGGAGCATCAAGATTAAATTCTTTGTAGTCGGTCGGGGTCAGAGGCCTATCGACATTGTGACGTTGGAATCCAAGGTACCAAATGACTGCAGCGATATGTGCACAACAACCGACCGTTCTCGCCCCTACTTTGCATTGGCAATACCATCCAGTAATTGGGGGTATGCTATTTTCACTAAACGATATCAACAGGAAAATATCTTTTTGCTGAAACATGACGTGACTGAATTCTTGCCCTCGGCAAACCAGCATCATCTTTGTGAATTGATATGCTATAAGTTCCATCTGGAGACAAGTGTTCCTGGGTATAAGATTTTGCCTGGGTTATTTGGTACACTCCGAGAGTTAACGTTCTTAAGTCAATTTCAGTCAAACGTGGAAAGTTCTGCAAGCAATCCTGGGACATTTCAGTCCAAACTACTCGTCTACTGGCTAACTTTTCCTTTTCGACCCGTTTTGCAACTCATTTGAAGTACGTGAGAGGACTTTCATTGTGTTTGCAAGGGCGATGTCATCGTTTTCTTCACGTACCAAAGGTGGCCGGAAAGCATTTACAATAGCACATACTATCCTAACATAATCCCCTATCCATTTGATTTGGCAGTTTGGAAATACCTGATCTAATGCTTCCCATTTTATTATTCGAACATTCGCGGACTCCACAACCCATCTTACCTTTGTGACACATCGGGAGTGGTTTGCCTCCTCTGTCGTATGTTGTTTGGAACCTCGAGAAAGATAATCTGGCATTTCACTGTTGATTCCAAGAGAATCGAGAAACCCAATTGAATCCCGGAAGCCCCTGTCAACAACTAAAAGGTCATCTCTCTCTAGCCAGGTCTGGATTTCATCTACATTTTGTTTAATGATACTTTTCAAAATTGCCGCATCATTGTTCCGTCCATCGGCTAGATAAGGCCCTAAAACAGCAAGAATGTACCCATCAGTACCAACAACCATCATTGGCTTAACCAGTGATCTATGTTTATGTCCGCTGAATGTTTGTCTTTGAAATGAGTAATTACCACTCTTTTGGATATAAATATATGTCCCATCTAATACAAGAATAGCAATTTGTTTCCCATCTGCAAGAAGATGTTGAGCAAAGGGTCTTGTGTGCTCTGAAATAAAATCATTTCGTGAAATGTGTTCAAATCCTAAATACCTGGGAACAAAATGTTCCATCAAGGCATTCCTTGCACTTGCAATAGATTTTGAAATGACACTTTTATTTTTGATTTGAAACATACTGCCTATAACACTTAATGAATTTCCAGTTCTTAATTTTGTCAATAACAAAGCCAAGCATGTTCTTGATGACCTGTTATTAGAGTCTCTAAGCGGGGTCAAGTAAGAGCAAAGTGTGTCAAACTGAGCCTTTGTAACGCCGGTCAAATTGTAATAATCTTCATCAGATAGTGCTGCTGGATCATCAAAGTCTACACCATTTGTTCTCTCTTTGCATTTCTCCCTCAAGCTATTTAGCATGCTTGTAATTTCAGTTCTATTACGTCAGCATTGACCCCATCATCTGTAAGGTGACGCTTGCAACATCTCGCGCCATCAGGAATCAATGTCCCACTATCAATAAATGTTTTCAATCTTATCTCTTTGCCGATGTTCTTCAAATCGTCAGTGCCTTTGCAAAACTGGCACTTATTATGGGACAAACTAGTCCGAGGGATTGATAAGCATATTCGCTTTGGACTTGCAAGACAAGGTTTTGATGTTTGCAAATCATTGCCTTCTTCCATTTGTACAGATGATGCTTCAGGTTTAGTTGCCTCTGCTCTTTGCTCCCTGCGCAGTACAGTTAAGGTGCGCAATGGAAATATAGGCTAAATTTTGTATTTAAAAATGTATTCGTAAACGGGATGGCGATTATTTTTAGTACATTATTTATATCGGATAATTGTAATTATGATTAATAACTACATATCGAGGACAATTATATTTTATATTTAGACTAGTCACGTGATGCGGCAGTCACACGATTTTAGCACATTGACTTGAAGTAATGATGTTACATATAAATATCACTAGTGCAAGGGCATAACCAAGTTAAATTTCCAAGTTTAGTATATAGATATTTTCAACATGTATCGTAGTTTCTAAAAAGTGCTGCGATCCTGTCTAAATTCTGCAATTTCATTGTTATAATTATACTTGTATGATTGAATGCTATATTTTTTGCTAGTCAGCGGCATGAAATACAGATATAATTAAATTATTTTTAAGATTTCATCAGGATCGCAGCACTTTTCAGATACCTTATTAGTTCTATAGTTGAAATGTAAAAGCTTATTTTGATCCATAGAGTGTATGCCCTTGCACTAGATCGATTTATTAAGACCACCCACAGTACCCTCCGATGTACTTGCATACAAATATACGGCAGAGTCAATTCAATACCTAATGTACAGAAAATATATTGATAAAATAGCGAAGAAGACATTAAATTCAAGTTATTGTCCCATAGAATATCTGTAAATAATATTTTATTTAATAAGAGAATACATATTTTGTTTAGAAAATATTACTTCATCTGTCTCTCACTGCATACAAACTACGTCACGTTGTGAGAAATGACGTCATCTTGACAAGTGTATTGCGATCAGTGCCTTGTTTATATCTTGTTATGTGGGATTTGAATAACGACAAAACAACATGCTGTAGTAAGTTTTTATGTAGTTCGATGATTTCTAACTGGTTAAATTAGCAGATAAACTCATTTTGAGGTATTTTAAAGAAATGTTGTATGACGTATATTGTGTATGATGTCATAGTCAAGTTTTCCCGTACAAATTAGGCTCCGCCTCCTTTTTGTAACCTTAATTGTGCTGCGTGTAAAACTCACATCGACATCGATTGCAGATTATACAGATGTCAAAATTTGCTTTTTCGTTTTCAAGTTTTTGAGAAACATGTCTGTGCAGCTCTGCATTTGCTATATCTTTAACTTTTCTTCGATCTTTCCTTACAAATGTTTTGCATAAACAACATTTAATAGAGAGTGATTTATCCATACTTTTTTTAAGAGGTATTTGCCCCCATTCAGGTCCGGATTACGTTCTCAGCACGGCTGAGGCAATTAAAGCCAGGACTAAGTCCCTCCCGCTCACCGGCACTCCATAGAAACCTACATGACCCTCAACAGCTCCATCAGCTACTCATATAGAGAGCGTCAGTATGTCTACAGTCATGTACGTTTCTGCACCTTCCCAGGGCTGACCATGGGGAAGCTTTCCCCTGACATCTGGGTTGCTAGTCCAAAGTCGCAGTTCACAAAGGTTCTTTCTACACCAAAGATATGTGTTGGATCCACAATCTCGTAAGATTATTTCTCCTCAATAGCCAGATGTAGAAATATATTTCTTTGTCGCTGTTTCACCCATACGGAGAGAAATATGAGCGCCCTTTTGACAGCTTGGGTCAGGGACCTCCCATTCCAGAAATATCTGGGTCAATAACCATAATTAACATTCACTCTTGATTACATTGATCAAGTATATAAATATATAATTCTACATTATGAAATAAAACAAAATGTTTCGGGTAAACCAATAAGTTAAAATTTGTAAATTAGTTTTTTTCAAACACGGAATGCAACTCGAGCTTCTAATTCCTGTAATGTTTATATTCCTTACAGACAGACACACGGACACGTTTAGTCCAAATTTTATCTTCAATTTTTATTTTATGTAAGACAAAAAACTTATTTTGTCCTCCTGGTTAATCATTTATCTACTTATTATGAACGCGTATCGATGTCTTTAAATATCTATAAGAATAAAACACATTTCATCATCATTGCATAATTTCAAAGAAATTAATATCTAAGTGCGTGTTGCATTGCGAACCATGACGATACTTCCGTAAAATGCTTCTGTGCATATAAGTAATCTTTGCTCAAAATATGGTTTTGGTTCAGAATGCAACACGTGGTGTACCAGAAGGTTGAACATCACAACCCTCTATTTTTTCCCCATATACACAATGTTAATGTGGTTAAGGGTACCATATTTCCATCATCTCTTGCAAGATATTTCTTACTTTTCTCTTAAAAACCAATATAGAACATAAGGGTATACATGTTGGAGTTCCTAAATCCAACTTTAGAATTACACAGGGTCCAATTTAATTTTTTGCTAAAATCATGGGCCGTAGAATAGTCTTATCAAAACCTCTCCTTAGCAGGTGGATTTCAAAGACAAAAAAATATATAACGGGCATCAAAAATGGGTACCCTCCTTGCCAACAAAAATTATAACAACTTATGTACTGTTTGCCAAATTTCAACAAATAATATTTGATGACTATGATTGACTTTAAGACACATAGCAAATTTGATAGACATCATATCGGGAGTAGTTTACATTGTTTCTAAGAAACGTTTGACAGTAATTAAGCTTGGTACTCTTAGGTCACCCTGTATTTTGAAAAATGAGTGAAAACGACAGCGTGTACAAAAGTCTTAACAATTATTTTAAAATTTCAGTAATTGTAGTAATCCAAGTTTGTTTTATATTTAAACAGATATTGGAGCATGAATCCATTGCTTAAAACCATTAAAACAAAATTTACCATAAGATGTACTTAAGAAAAACGGCGAAGGTCTGTCAAGAGCAAAGGTATGCAAGAGCACAAAAACAGATTTATATGCAATTTTCTTAAATATTAGTTGTATTATTGTTCAAATTCGTATTCTGGGAGACAGTTTAATATCTAGAGGTGTCTAGAAAGCAGTTCTTTTGCAAAGAAATCGAAAGGTTTATCAGAGAAAGGACTCAGAATCAGGAATCCACTACATTGAAGTTCTTCATGACAGCGTTTAAACCCGCATGCCCTAAAGAGTAAAGGGGTTTACGGGATAAACAGAAAGTTAATGTTTTTTACATCAACAATATTTGCCAGATCTTTGACCTTTTGACTTGTGTCTATTTCCAAACTTCAATAAAACACCTTTTAGAAGGGAAAAACAAGTCCAGGAAAACATTAGATCTGCCATTTTCCAGTGTACTAAGAGTCATACCCAAAAATGAGTTCTAAAAACAATCAGAAATTGGATAAAAAATGTTACAGACATGTTTTTGAATCAAAATATATTAATAAGTAAAATCATGAAGACTAAATCATTGAAAAGCGTCGTTTGCTTCTTTCTGAGCCCCAATGACATTATTTATTAAACGCCTCTCGTATAGAGGCTTTCCCAAGTTCATAACAATATCAATGATTTTTAGGGTTTCTTAAAAGTTCGGGGTTTTTCCTGAAATATTATGATAAAAAAAATGAATCTGTTCATAATAGGTATTGCTAAAAAGACATTCACCAATGATGGTACGTGGTACCAGAATTCACATACCAACAGAAGCTGGACTAACTTCACTAACTGTATACAAAGTGAAGCGAGTCAAAACTTACTAAAAGTGAGCTAATAAATTTTCTACTCGACACTCATAAAGGAGGCATGTAATATTTTTCAACAACCCCAAAATCGATGTTTGACTGAACAAATGGTACAGGTTTTCTTACTTTATTTTAAATATCTCCACGACAGAAAAGTTCATAGGGGCGTAATGCCTTTTTCTATCACGAAAGCTAGTTTCTGGTAGCTTCAGCGTAGCCTACAACACGCAAAAATTACTTTTAATTAAGCTTAACATATTGAGAATGAATGTTTCAGATCATATTATTTTTATATAATATAGAATATTTTTTATAGATAGCAAATGATATTCAAATTTAAAAAGCCCATTGAAACAATATAAATAAGCGGGACCAACATGGCCTTTGAAAAGAGATTTTAGTATAGGTTCTAAAAGACCAAAGTCAAAGATAACATCTCTAAATTTAAATCAGTTCATTGCGTATTGCCTGAGATCCATGGCTTCACTTTTGATGGAATATATATTTTCTATCAGCGCTAAACATCAGACAGGGGAGATCACTGAAACACAGATCCAAAACTCCGTAATTAATATCAAGGACATTATAATTTTGTACTATGTGTTTATGACATGCGTCATGCATGTAACATAAGACTTTTAGACACAACAACGGAAAGTTTATCAAAACAAACTGACATACAAGGAATGTGTTGTCCATCGTAAAATTCGCTTTTCATAAATAATAAATCATTCGCGTTGGGATGTTTTATGTATACATTTCTGTAAAACTACACAATAGCAGGTTCTGCATATACTCCAAGGCCAACAATTTATCTGACTCAATCCAGAGTCATTTTTCGTGGAAAATGTATATTTATATTCATGATAGCTGGTATGGTATAATGGTATGGTTTTAATTAGCAGTTGACCTTGATATAACTTACTATCTTTCCTTCAGGGTTTCACGTTAGCCGTGAGCTTGTGTTTGACGATAAGAAAGGTATGGATTTGATTTCAGATTTCTGTTTGTTGTTCTTAAGATTAGAATTGATCAATATTTACCTTACAATAAACATTTGCTTGGTTTGAAACAATAGTTTACTGTCATATTTTACTAACTTCTCAATTATGTTTTAATTTAAAATAAACAGTTTCAATTTGTTTTTTATCTTTTCAAATTACAAGCTGTCAAAGATATTAAAAGCCTTGTTTTACCTTTACATCATCAACAAGAAGGGGTATCGAGATCATCTTCAACTGGAGAAAACGCGAGTGTAAATACAAGCATTTATTTACTGATGAATCATTGGAGTTTAACAGTGCCTAGTGCGTTATGTGCACAAAACTCTAATATATGAATGTGTAAATGTAGTTTTAATGATACAGCTTATAAATAAAACGAAATAGAATATCATTTCTGACTTTTAAGTGTTTGAATGGCTAATCAGGAGTTCGCTCTGAGTATGATCAAATTTTAAAGCGAGGCCTGCTACTCCCTGATAAGTTGATATTACAGGGCATTCAAAAACCTCATTTAAAGTCGAATTTTCGTAAATTCTATGGTCATTATAAAGATCTAGCAATCAAATATAACTTATCATAGTGTCGTATTTGTGTGGGTATTTCGTGGCTTTTGTTATTAACCCTTTATGTTTATACTGATTTTCATGGGAACAGATGCTTTCGGCGTAAACATCCCCTATTAACTGAAAGAAGAAACATTCGTTATATAAAGATATATATTTTTTTTAAATTTATAATAAATGGACAAAATGAAATTATTTTTGAAAATTAAATTCCTTGTGAAATTCTTTCAAAAGACCTTCAGGTCTAATTTCACAAAGACTAGATGCGGAAACAGACAATCCCTAGATAAGACAGTATGTGTCCAAAACGTATTGACTAATTGTTTGTTGCTTTATTCGGCGAGTTGTTGCTATGGAAAAGATAAATGGTGAAAAAGTGCTTATTTTTTATCAAGTAACTTTTAATATCCTGTAAGTGAACGCCGGGAAATACTTGAAACATGTTCATACATGTACGAGTACTATCAATGAAACATATGGAAATAACAAACAGTATTCAAAATCAAAGGTCCGTAAAACAATACAAAATAGGAGCAGAGCAAAAGAAACTTCAAAACATCAGAGGTGAGATCAGGTGCCATGGAGGAGTGAGCATCCCCTGCTCTCTGGTCACCCCCGCAGTGTGCTCCTTGTCATGATCGAGAAATTACAGAAAAATCCGTCATCAATTCAGTGTATAAAAATAATAGACTAACAATTAATATGAAAAAGGTCAGCATTTGACTCAATGATAAATTCTATTTTCTGATAGGTCATTATATCGACCACGCAGCACTGTTAAGGCTAGAAAAAGGGGGCGGGGCCTAATTTATACGGGAAAAGTTAACTGTGACGTCACACCAAAATATGACTTTTATGCATTCCTCATATTACACGAAAATGAAATAATTTGCAACTTTAAACTGTATTGGCATATTAAACGACAATAAAAGTTATCAATGCATTAACAAAAGTCGCTAGTTAAATCCCATACAGCTGGTTTTAAGCAAATCACTGATCTCGATGAACTTGTCAACCATAACGTCCATCTCCTATTCAGGGGTACATAGTATCCAACAATAAAGATTGTCTTGAAGTAATTAGAGGGATAAGTGGGTCATACTCCATCGAGATTTTTTGTGCAAATTTTCATTTTGAGGGTACATCACTTCCTTGACACTTTGCTTAAATATCTGACGAAATACTTACATGAAATTTACGCAACATCGAACTTAAATACGCATCATTAACTAAGAATTAAAGAAATTATTTATTGTTCGCATTTGTTCTATAAAACTCGAAAAATGTGAGGTGAACACTTAGAAGTTTGGTTCAGTGTATACCCCCGAATATACGATTACAGGGACATAAAAAGAAATGGTCTTCAATTAGCTTTTCATATTAAGATGCTGTATAAAGAAGTTACAAAAATGATATGTTTGTTCTGATTTTCATATTAAACAGGCACGTAGCATCGTTTTTGAAAGTGTGGGGCCAACCTGAATTTTTTTTACTTACCTAAAAAGAGCTGACAAGCATAAAAAAATTTAAAAAAAAAAACGGAACATTAAAAATTGCCCAAACTCTTAAATCCTACTTCGTGGGGGGGGGGGGGGGGGGGG
>PRKT01000960.1:12875-31026 GCA_003671525.1 Saccostrea glomerata
GGGAGCCAGCTTTTTCCAAGGCCATTTCCTTTCACTCTCAATTTTTCCTATCCTTCCCCCATACCCCGACCCCCTCTCACCCTGATGCTTCGTGCCTGTTAAATTCTCTGAAAAATGTATTCATAACTGGGTAAAATCGTGGGGTAAAACAAGAATTAAAAAATGTAATGAATACTGTATGCTAAATCAAAAGTTTATGTCTACATGTCTAGTTTTTGCATTAGAATGTGTATTTTACACTAGCCCATAGCTTTTACAGAAGATTATGTTTTAGGTGTTATACCCACTTCACTCCCTTACTTATTTAGGAGGAATTTGATTATCAACAAAAGCAACAAAAAATTACCCTACCTTTATTTTTCTATAAGGAGGGATTAAAAATATAATAAGCTTAAAATAATCTACTATTCTACTAATTTTCAACTGTAACTCTGTGACAATACTTTCAAGTATATCCCCACCATGATTTAAAGTATGCTTTAATCATAGGGAAGTAAATTATGATATGATAGAACTGGTGTGAAGGCTTAACTTCTTTCAATGTTTTATCTAGAGCCTCTTTCAGTATTATTGAACGGTATAGAATTTTATTTATATTTTTGCTTTTCATTTATTTTTTGTTTGTTTTGATTTAACGTATTTTTTTTGGGGGGGGTGTTAAAATTTCTTCCTCTTTCATTGTCAAATAGGATTTAACAGACTTATACAAGGTAAAAGTGGAAATGAAGGAAAAATTATTTTTTTCTTTTAAAGAGCATTGGAACCCGATTGTTGCATGGTTTGATTTCTAGAAACAAGTGGAATATCATTCTTTAAGCAAACACTATCAGGAGGAATATTAAAAAGAAATTTTATTTACTTGACAATTAAAGAATATCTTTTCACTTTAAAGGGGGTCATTTTTCAATGGGGGTCAATTTGTTATAGGATTAACATATAAAATAATGACCCTTAGGAAATTTTTTCTACAAATCTGACTTTTTTCTACGGGTAGAGGGTCATTTTTTGTCTTTGAAAAATGACCCCCGGTCTTTATTCGATGGGGATCATTATTCGTCTTTACACCGGCCTTGGCTATTTTATAGTTAAGAGGGGTAGACCTATATATATACTTATCATACGTCATTTAAAGAATTACATGGGGAGCGCCTATTCAAAAGTTATACAAAAAAGTTCATTATTTTTACTACGAAATATATTGAATTTCTCAATAATGATACTGAGGTATAACTTACCGTTATATATTATAAACATAACTTATTCACAGGATGGAGCACATTCCCCGTCTATCAGAGGTCCTGTATGTTTGTCTGAGTCGTAAGATAGGGACACCGACAGATGTGGCCATCAGAAGGGACTTGATGGACATGAGGGAAATGATAATGAAACCTGTTCATTATCATATAGGATCTGTTATGATGCAGAGTGGTAGTTATAGAGAGGGATTTAGGTTGGCATCTTCTGACAGGGACATTATGATCTGGCCGTGTAATTATAATTAATAACTGACATCTCCCAGTCTAGGTATTATAATACAACGAAACATATCATTGTCCTTATGGAAGATTCTGATACACCGCCAGGATTTGTCAAACTGCGCCTCCTTACACCAGTGCCGATAGAATACCTTGTTCTCTTTAATGGAAGGGCTTATCTATCGAGTCGTCTGTGGAGAGAAGAATATTTTCAATTCAAGAGTAAGAAAGATTCTTACTCTGAAAAATTCAGAATCCATGGCCCTTGTAGCAGTGGTTTCTATGGAACTATTGAATTTGATGAGGCTCATTGTTTAGCTACTATACATTGGCCTAAAGTAATAAGAAGTTGGATTGAAAGATGTCATAGGTATACCTGGCCGCCGGTACTTGTGTTGGAAAAAATCCTAAAAAATGAGTGTCACAGTGTGCCTGTTGGTAGTAAAGTTGATGTGGCTTCTAACGAATTGGAATGGAGATTATCGTTTTCTCAAGCCGAGCAACAACTAGTGTGTACCATGAATCATACACAATTTCTATGTTACGGACTCCTGAAAATATTTCTGCAGGAAGTTATCAATTGTGGGGAGGATAAATTACTGTGTTCATATTACATGAAGACCACAATGTTCTGGATGATGCAATCAGGACAAATTAAATGGCGCCCGAACCACATACTTGGTTGTTTTTGGAGTTGTTTTAAATATCTTCTTCAGTGTGTTTACCGTGGAGTTTTTCCTAATTTTTTCATTCCACAGAACAACATGTTCATGAACAAAGTTGTTGGTGATGCACGTGAATCTCTTTTACAACAGCTCTATCAGTATTACAGAATGGGCGTGTCCTGTCTACTGCTGAGTCCGACTCTCAGATCAATCCTAGAACCAGCCATAAGTATCCCGTTCTTTGTGTTATCTCCTGCTGAGGGAGAATTTATGAGTGTTGCAGATATAGATCTACGTGGCATGAATGAACTATCTTTTATATTAAGCCTCTCGTCTAAAGAAATGTGGCAATCTTATCTTTATTTAAAATCAATTAATATACTATCTCTGTTACCAATCTCACCATACCAGTTATTTACATTAGAGTACTGTACTGCTAAGACTCTTGTTAATTTAGCATTCATAATGACAAACAGTGCTTCATGTTGCACGCATAAAAATATTTATAACTTTGATTCAATAATTCGTGGCATATTGAAAATGGCAGCAAAATTAGGCCCTGTGTCTGAATTACTGTATCTAGGATTGTATTACTATAGAACAAGAAGATATGATAAGACAGTACGTTTCACTTATATCACTAAACAAAGACTGTCACAGAACTTTATTATGTATGAATGTACTGTTGATAGGCAGAGGTACAAAGAAGCTGTAGGTAATATGTCTTTGTCTCGAAGAATGAAGATAGCATGGGTGGATTTTGTGCGTTTTGAAAGTATTCCATATATTGAAGAATTATGTTTAGAACAAAATGTGAGTCAAGAACATGGAATGCCAAAACTACACTTATCACCTTTTCTTTTGGTAGAGATGTTGTCAGTGTTATCCCACTTTAGACTAGGTAATAGATCTCAGTGTTTACAGTCACTGACAGACCTACAGACATTGCTGCTTTATGATGAAGGGAGATATGTTCCTTTATTCACCAGAGACCTATCCTGGCAGATACTAGGAATCTGTCAACAAGTTGTGGGAGACTTACACGGGGCTTTAATGTCCTATGAAGAGTCGCTTAGACAGAATCCACTCCATAGAATAAAAGAAGCTACAGATTTTAGAATAGAATGTGTTAAACAACAATTACAGAGAAATGAACATATGTAAATATAGGTTTCTAGATGTTTCTGATTTAATTTAAAGAGTTGTAGACCTGAAAATTGTATTTGTTTGATAGAATTGTAAAAAACAAAGATAAAACTTAACTGTATGAAGATAATAAACCTTTAACTTAAAGTAGACTCCAAATTTGTATAATTTATTTATATTTTGAGAATACATCTTCAAAAATCTACAAAAGAATTGAACATCCACTTCATGTGAATACTTTCTCCATTATTTTTTATGATAATCATAACTAGTATAATAGTTGAACCGGTTTGTACATGCATGAAAGAGTTCTTATTTACGCAATGGTCTCTTCTATCAGTGGACCATGACGTCAAGATCAATAAATTAATACAATACACAATGTACATTACATTTATAAATGTACTTTATATGATTAATTAAAAACATAAATATTAACAGAACAAGTTTTTTAATGTGGGACTAAGACCAAAAACATAAGCTGATGCATATGACACCATTTCCAGCCAGATGATTGTAAACCTAAAGAGTTTGGGACAAATATTTTAATAAGTAAAATAAACATTATCAATTATTTACAATGTACTTATTATGGAGTGCACTGACCCCTAACTCAAGAAGGATTCGTAACAGTAAATAAACCCGTTAATCGGATTAAAGTCTATATAACATACAAGGATGTTTGTTGAGTCACGTTTTGTCCGCCGTCACATTATGTCCGCCGTCACGAAATGTCCGCCTCTTTTTCAGAAAAATCGTTACGTTATGTCCGCCGTCACGAAATGTCCGCCTCTTTTTCGGAAAAATTGTCACACTATGTCCGCCGTCACGAAATGTCCGCCTCTTTTTCGGAAAAATCGTCACACTATGTCCGCCGCCACGAAATGTCCGCCTTCGAAACAACGTTGTGTGCCTGCTGGGTTATTTCCATTCCCATTTTCCTATTCTAGATGTTCTGAACATTACATCTAATCCTACAAACTAGTTATTTTGAAACAAAGATTATCTCAATAAAACATTTCATTAAGTTTTTATTCAGGAAGTGCACTGAAGAATGAAAATTAAGTATAAAGGGTAAATTTATGTTTACATTGTTATATTTATATAATAACTGTTATATAATCATAGCAGTTTGAACTTCTCGATATATTGTTACTTATAACTACCTGTATGTTTAATCAAGAATATATTGAAAATTTAGTTCCCCTGTTCACTTTCTTTCTCAATTTTAAAAAATCATTTCACGAATACCTTTATTTTCTTATCATGATCATTTGGTTTTATGATTTATGTGAATTAAGAATTAAAAAAAAATGTTTCTACGTTTATGACAGAATAGAAAATTGTGTCTATGGCTAACTGTTTTGGTCACAGAGATCAGTCTTTGACTTGTTTTTGTGAAAACAGTTTACCTATTATGTTATATTTGCATGTATGAGTACAAAAGAAGCATTCATATGAAAATGTTTCATGTATTTCCAAGCGTTTTCGTACAGGAAATTTTTAGTTACTTGATAATAAAATTGGACCATTATTTTACCATTTATCTTTTCCATAGCAACAACTTGCTGAATAAAGCAACCAACAATTGCTTTATACGTTTTTGAGACATAATGTTATACAATAGTGTTTTATCTATATGTATAGTCTAGTTCTGCATCTAGTCTTCTGAAAATAAGACAAAAACTGAAGGAATGTGGAATTTTAAAGGAATTTCACAAGGAATTTTTAAATTTTTTAATATAATTTTGTTTTGTCTTTTTATTTAAAATATTTAAATAATTTATATGTTTATGTAATGAACGTTCTATCTGCATGTATGTAATCGACACACAGAGCTATAACGGTGAGTTTAACCATTCAATAGGCGATGACTACGCCGAAAGCGTCTATTCCCATGAAAATCAGTATAAACACAAAGGCGTGATTTTAGTAGGCACGAAACAGTCATCCAAATACGCTACTATGATCGGTTATATTTCTTAGCAAGTTTTTATAATGACCACAGAATTTATGAAATCCGACTTCTAATAAACGATGTTTTTGAAATCCCTGTAACATTAACTTATCAGTAAGTAGCAGGCCTACTAGATCAACCGGAAGTTGAATGCATATAGTATGGACACTAATGCACCGGATGATTACTAGGCAATATGAGAGTCAATGAATGTTTGTTATTTGATTTACATGTAGAATGGGGGAGGGGGGCTTCTCCTGTGGCAATTTCACAGACAACCTTAAGGTATTACATGTACCACATGCTATCGGTCAAAAGGATATTCTATTATATGTTTTCAAGACACTCATTTTATTCCTAAAACAGAACCATTCGTTGAAGCCATGTGGGGGTATAAATGCTTTTTTAACTCCTTCAAATCAATTGAAAGAGGAGTATCTATATTCTTGAATAATAATTTTGAATAATGTACATCAAGTAAGAAGAGACAGTAAGGGTAATTTAATTGCACTAGATTTAGATAAAGAAGATAACAGGGTTACGCTCATAAACATTTATGGTCCTAAAACTGATCCTGGTCTCTATGAATATGTTCTTGATATGTTTCTGGAACTTGTTTATGAATATCATATACTTTTGGGAGACTTTAATCTTGCTCTATATCCTGAGCTTTACACAAAAACTATAACTCTGTGAGTCTGTCAATAATCCAAAAGCGAGGGAAAAATTGTTAAAAATCATGGATGACCTTCATCTTTTAGACTACTTCAGAATTATGAATCCAGATAGAAGGGTTTATACTCATAGGCATAAAAAGGCACCCTTTAAATAAGGCCGTTTAGATTACATTCTGATCTCTGAAAGTTTGTCAAACTCTGTGAAAACTAACTGGGTCAAACCTGGCTACAGATCAGATCACTTCATTGTGATTTTAGAATTGAAATTTACTTCTTTTGAAAGAGGACGCGGACTTTGGAAATTCAATAATTGTTTACTTTCAGTCAAAGAATACAAATGGTGAAAGAAACGATCAATAAAACTTGTAAACAATATTCAAAGGGGGGAGGGCGATAGAATTGAAGAGAATGTTGATGATAGCTTATTTCTGTAAGTTTTACAAATGGATATTAGAGGAGTTTCTATTTCATATTCTTCCCATAAGAAAAAAAGAAAGAGAAAAGCAAGAAACGTTACTTTTTGAAGAGATAGGTAAATCTGAGTCTGAAGAAAAGATAAATTTGCGTCTAATAGAACAAAAAAGATTGATAAAAGAGAGATTGAGAAAAGAAAAAAATGGAAGGACACGTCATAAGATCAAGAGCTAAATGGGTCGAGGAGGGAGGGAAACCCACAAAATATTTTTGCAATTTGGAAATTATTTAAATAAAATATCAAAAAACTCGAACTTGAAGAAAACTGTATTATCTATGATCTAACACAAATACTAAAAGAAGTAAAACTGTTCTACCGAAACCTTCGACTAGCTTCAGATGCTGGATCTGACCTCCATTTTCGTTCTCAAGTAACTTTAAGCTCTACCTTAACCAAACTTGCATGGATGAAGTATGTAGGGATGGACACTACCAGACTAGCTTCAGATGCTGGATCTGACCTATATTTTCCATTCAAGAGACCAGGTTAAAGTTTTGGGAACAGATCAATTCGAATGAACTTGAAGTCATTGATATCTGCAGTATTAACAAATTTATGAATATTTGTTCACATCATATATATACATGTTTTTCACGCTACACGCGTAGAAATGTGTATATGCTATGAAAGGGGTTAAACACAACTTGCAAGAATAGTATTGTTGGGATGAATACTAAAAATTAAGAAATTATGATGTGAGATTTGCATTATTTAAACTGATAATAGACGTCGAGGTGAGCTTTGTAATCTTTGATTACCTATGTTTAATTATTATTAACTATTAATACCGATGATTGACTTTCAAGATTTTTCAGAATAAAAAATTGTTTCCTAAAAGCTTGTGTTTACACCCCTCCGAAAAAAGGATGTGCCCTCGTGTTTATCAAATTTAAAATAAGGGTATAAAACTTTAATCAAAAAGCTAATTTATCCCACCCTCTCACAAGCATCCACTTTTTGGTACAGTACTTGTGGCAGTGAAACTATCTTATGCAAATGTATCTAAAAGATGGAAATTACCCCCCTCCCTTCTGCACATACACTCTCCTCCCTGAGGATGGAATTTTCGCGTTTAGAATACAATGTATTCTCCTTTTCTGTTTGTCAAAATTTTTTTCCAGGTATCAAATAACTGGAGGAGGCATAAAGATTTTAGTATCTTTAATATTTCTTTTATTCAATATTCAACAAAATGTACAACAAAAAATATCTTTGAGAAAAAGCTTTCATTTAATGTCTTTAAACTTGGTTTCTAAATTGCCCACTGTATTTAGAATAGGCTATTTTAGTATCAGTTTTTTTAAACATTAAAATATTGAATTAAAATTTAGACAAAAGTCTTGCTTTTTACTCATTTCATTTTTCAACGAAAATGGCTATGCAAACGGGAATTGAAAAGTATAATGCATGCAGGGATATAGATCTATATACCCTTCAATCTAAACGCAAATTTATTTAAGGTACATGTATAGAAACTACCATGCCACCAAAAGGGAAAAGAAAAAGACATCATGACTGCATAATTTTTGTATAATATGGACAAAACTATTAGGCTTTTAGACAATATTGACACTTTTTTTTCTCACAACCAAATACTCAAAATCTAAAAAAAAATCCCATTAATCGAAAGTTGTACCTTCAATTTGCAAATTACATATAAAAGGATTGAATGTAAAGTTGAAATAAAGCGTCAGTACAATTGAATTCAATTTCTGAGATAGTAGTTGTTTGTAGTTCACATTTGATACTTTTAAGTTAAGTGATGCATGCTAATAAGTTATTTCCAGACAGTTCGATGTTCACAAATAAATTCTTTGCAATTTTTCCAATTTAACCAATCAAAATACGAATTTCAAAATTCTTCGATTTAAATTTATCGAAGGTCTATACATTTTCAAATGATCTGCTATGAATTTATATTTTTTTAAATTTTTTAAACCGCTCCCTTACTAAGTTAGAAAGGTCCACCTTTAAATGTCTGAAGTCCGAAGTCCGCTGTTCGCCGAACGCTTTTCTGCAAATGTCCAATAAGACGAAAAAATAAAATAAATAAAAACAAATGAAATAAAAAAATTAATGCAATCCTAAAAAAAAAATCTACTTAACCCCTGGGCATCAAGTAGTCAAACTAAGTGTACTAAGCAATGAGCTATCTACAATAAAAATTGTGAATTTCATGGCGTGTTGGTCATTGGTTGTGGTGTTAGTGCGGGGCTCTCAAAATTGATTATATAGTAAAAATGCAATAATTCTTTGAAAATCTTCTCTACTACTGAGTATTTAATAAACAGACTTAGTAGTATATAATTATAAAAATAAGCAAGAGAGCCTCTTCCAAAAATTGTGAATTTCATTGCCCCTGGGACATTGGTTCTTGTGTAATGGGGGTCTATTGATTATATAGTGAAATAACATCAATTCTTTGAAAATATTCTCCTCTACCTGTGTATTAAATAAACTAAGTACATAGTTATGGTGAACAAGAGTGCCTCTTAAAATGTGGATTTCAATGCGCCTGGATCAGGTGTTTTAGTGTTAGGGCGGGGCTGCACTGATTATTTAGTAAACATACATTATGTGAAAAAAGTAAACGGGTTAATATGTTTTTTCTGCAACAACTGCGACACTAATTTCCGTATCAACATATAAATATAAAATTATTGTTTAAGTTTTCTCAAAATTCTGTGTCAAATTGTACCTGCGCTCATTTTTGTGACTAAGATAAAATGTTATAAATTTATCAACTGCATGGAAATGGCGTAATATGCATGAACTCATGTCTTGTGGTCTTAATCCCACATTAAAAAAAACTCTAAGACATTGTTTTGTTAATATCCATGTCTTTAATTAATCAAAGTGCATTTATATATGTAAAGCATTGTATTAATTTATTGATCTTTACGTCATGGTTAATTGATGGTAGAAACCATTGCTTAATTATGAACTTCTTCAAATATACCGGTCCAAATAAACTTGTTATCATTATCATCAGAAATAATGGAGAAAATATTCGTTTGATGTGAATATACAATTCTTTATTAGTTTTTGAAGACGACATCTTAATATATAAATAAATTATAAATTTTTCCTGTCTACTTTAAGTTGAGGATACATTATCTCCATACAATTACGTTTTATCTGTGTCCTTTACAATTTTATGAAACAAATTCCAGTTTCAGGTCAACAACACTTTGAATTACGACAGAAACAATAAGAAATCTATCTTACCATGGGTTCATTTCTCTGTAATTGTTGTTTAACACATTCTATTCTAAAATCTGAAGCTTCTTTAATTTTGTGAAACGGATACTGTCTGAGCGACTCTTCAAAAGATCGTAATGCCCCGTGTAAGTCCCCCACAACATGCTGACAGATTCCTAGTATCTGCCAGGATATGTCTCTGGAGTGTAAAAAAGCATATGTCCCGAGCAAAAGAGTCTGTAGGTCTGTAAGGGACTGTAAACACTGAGATCTATTACCTAGTTTATAATGAGATAACACAGACAACATCTCTACCATGACAAACGGTGAAATTTGTAGATTTGGATTTGGACTCACATTTTGTTCTAAACACAATTCTTCAAAATAGAGGGTATTTTTAACTAATTGCACTTGATCTACCCAAGCTATCTTCATTCTTCGAGACAAAGAAAGATTACCTACAGATGTATTATACCTTTGCATATCAATTTTATATCTATACATAACAAAGGGCTGTGACAGTGTTTGTTTAGTTATAAAAGTGATATGTAGTGTTTTATCATACCTCCCTGTTCTATAGTAATACATTGCCAGATAAACTAAAGAAGACACAGAACTTAATCTTGCTGCCATTTTCAACATGCCACAAATTATTGTATTTAAGTGATAGATATTTTTATGTGTGTAACAAGAAGCATCATTTGCCAGTATGAAGGCTAAATGAACAAGAATCTCAGCAGTACAGTACTGTAACGTTAATAACTGATGTGGTAAGATTGATAACCGAGATAGCGTGTTAATTGATTTTAAGTAGAGATAAGAGTCCAGAATGTTTTGTGTAAAAAAACTCAATTTAAAGATTTCTTTCATGCCACATAAATCTAAATCTGCAACACAAATAAATTCTCCCTCAGCAGCAGATATTTTTAAGGACGGGCTACTGAAGGCTGGTTCTAAGATTGATCTGAGAGTGGGACTCAGCAGTAAACAGGACAGGCCCATTTTGTAATACTTGTAAAGCTGGTGTAAAAGTGATTCACGTGCATCATTAACAACTTTGTTTAAGAACATGTTATTCTGTGGAATAAAAAAGTTAGGAAAAACTCCACAATAAACACAATGAAGAAGATATCTAAAACACTTCCAAAAGCAATCCAGTAAGTTGTTTGGGCGCCATGTAACTTGTCCTGTTTGTATCATCCAGAAAATTGTGGTCTTCATGTAATATGAACACAGTAATTTATCCTCCCTACAATTGATATCTTCCTTTAGAAATATTTTCAGGAGTCCGTAACATAGAAATTGTGTATGATTCATGGTACATAGTAGTTGTTGCTCGGCTTGAGAAAATGATAATCTCCATTCCAATTCGTTACATGTCACACCAACTTTACTACCAACAGGCACACAGTGGCATTCATTCTTTAGGATTTTTTTTAACACAAGTACTGGCGGCCACGTGAGCTTATGACTTCTGTCAACCCAACTCCCAAATAATTCAGGCCAAGGAAAGGTGGCTAAGCAATGAGCTTCATCGAATTCAATAGATCCAAAGAAAATACTGCTACAAGGGCCGTGAATTCTGATATTTGCGTTTGACTCTTTCTTAATCCATTCCTGAAAATAGTTTTCTCTCCACAGATGATTAGATAA
Organism: Saccostrea glomerata; assembly: GCA_003671525.1. NCBI lineage: Eukaryota > Metazoa > Mollusca > Bivalvia > Ostreida > Ostreidae > Saccostrea > Saccostrea glomerata. The sequence goes on from PRKT01000960.1 coordinate 24,125, forward strand.
ATAAGCCCCGCCATGAATGCAAACAAGGCATGACATCGTAAGCTTATGGCGTGCTGGTGTCAGGAGGCGCAGTTTGACAAATCCTGGCGGTATATCAGAATCTTCCATAAGGAAAATAATATGTTTTATTGTATTATAAAGTCTAAACTGGTATATGTTAGTTATCAATTTATAATTACACAACCATACCATTTTATCTATATCAGATGATTCCAACCTAAATCCCTCTCTATAACTACCACTCTTAATTTCACTATAACCTTTATGATTATGAACAGGTTTTTCTACCATCTCCTCCATGTCCAACACGTCCCTTCTGATGGCCACTTCTGTCGGTGTCCATATCTTACGACACAGACCAACATACAGGACCTCTGATAGACGGGGAATGTGATCCATTCTGTAAATATGTGTAATATATTTATTTTATTGTTATTGTTTCAAGCCACGGTCCGGAGTCCGCAAAATAGCTCTCTCCTTCCTGTGGCTGTTTGATCACATAAATTGTAATATTGAATACAATTCTAGTTACGCCTCTATGCTATGACATCATGTTCAGCTAATAATTCCATTGGAATAGAAACTAACATTGACATCATCAGTAAACTACTGCTAATTGTAAAGGGGACCCTTACAGAGATGTCCCCCAAACGCTCCCCAATTCCCTTTTGGTGCCACATTCCGTGTAAGCTTCATTTAATAAGACAAACTCTATGCATTTAAGACTTTAACAACGTTTACCCAGAAGTGTACAATGTTCATTCAAATTTTAGCATCGCACGCTTGCGCAAGTGAATGCATGTGCTAAATTACAATATCATCTTGTCTACACACTCTATATATTTCAATATACTAAATATTAAATTACTTAATTCAAAAGTATTTAAAAATAGACTGATTCGAGTGTATTTGTCTACCTTTATTCACCAGAGACCTATCCTGGCAGATACTAGGAATCTGTCAACAAGCTGTGGGAGACTTACACGGGGCTTTAATGTCATATGAAGAGTCGCTTAGACAGAATCCACTCCACAAAATAAAAGAAGCTACAGATTTTAGAATAAAATGTGTTAAACAACAATTACAGAGAAATGACCACATGTAAATATAGGTTTCTAAATGTTTCTGTCTTAATTTAAAGAGTTGTAGACCTGAAATTGTATTGTTTGATAAAATTGTAAAGGACAGAGATAAAACTTAACTGTATGAAGATAATAAACCTTTAACTTAAAGTAGACTGGAAATTTGTAAAATTTATTTATATTTTGAGAATACATCTTCAAAAATCTACAAAGGAATTGAACATCCACTTCAAGTGAATACTTTCTCCATTATTTTTTATGATAATCATAAGTAGTATAATAGTTGAACCGGTTTGTACATGCATGAAAGTGTTCTTAATTACGCAATGGTCTCTTCCATCAGTGGACCATGACGTCAAGATCAATGAATTAATACAATACACAATGTACATTACATTTATAAATGTACTTTGTATGATTAATTAAAAACATAAATATTAAAAGAACAAGTTTTTTAATGTGGGACTAAGACCAAAAACATAAGCTGATGCATATTACACCATTTCCAGCCAGATGATTGTAAACCTGTAGAGTTTGGAACAAATATTTTAATTAGTAAAATAAACATTATCAATTATTTACAATGTACTTATTATCGAGTGCATTGACTCAACTCAAGAAGGATACAGAAGTGTAAGACTTTTTCGTAACAGTAATTAAACCAGTTAATCGGATTAAAGACTATATAAAAAACCAGGATGTTTATCTGTCTTCGGACATCAATCCAGGAACAATAACTGAACATTATATAAGTTTATATTAAAGTTTTACTTACTTTTATCTAATACAAGGACACTGACCACCAGTTCATAAAAACTTATGTTAAGATTATAAATTGTTTTGTCAAAATTCCAGGATTTAGACCCATTTATTGAATAAGTTGTTTATCGTATATGCAAATGACTATTATGTATTATACATTTTAAATACTATCTACGACGATATGCGATTTATCTTTGCTCTTAACCACTATTCAATCATCGTTTGTATTTTCTGCTAATATATTCTAAAAAAAAATTATTCCTTCTCATTGGTTCACAAAACCAAATTTGGTGCTGTTACCAGGATTTGGCGAAGTACGAAAAAAAGAAAAAAAGACGAAAAGGGTAAGACATTGTTTTCTTTTCTACCTTGTTTTTAACCGACCATTTTTATTGAAATTCTAAATTTGGATAGAATAGTTAAGTATTCTCTCAAAAAATGGCTACGGCGAAAGTACTATCCTTTGGGGATGATCTAACTAAAGCTATCGACGATTTAACAACGCAATTTTCTGAAACTGAAATGTTGAATGATAAATCTAATGATAATGAGGGAATGAGTTCAAATTGCTTTCCTTCTAAAAGTCGTCTAAAAGTAAAAAGGGAGAGTGGTTAAATCGGTCACTGCTGCAATTGCTGTACCCATAAATCAGGTTATTACACCTTTTGAGGGGGATTCCAGAAAATTAAAACAATGGATAAAAGATGTAGAAAAATATGCCAAGATGTCGGATATGAATAATGAAGATATTTCTAAAATAGCATATGTCACTCGTAAAGGGTCTGTGGGAGATTTTATTAAAAGATATTTGGCAGAGATAGAAGGTTCTTGTGAATTACCTAGCTGGAATGATTTAAAACAATTTTTGAAAAATAGATCTGCAGAAATTACTGATGCACAACATGCGTTGGCAATCATGAGAAAGATGAGACAAAATTCCAATGAGAGTGTACAAATATTTGCTGAAAGTACTTTACAAGTCGCAGAAGATGCATACGCTTCTGAACATTTGGAACATGAAATAATTCAAAAACAATTGGTTGATATTTTACCTGATGGTTTATCTTTTGATTTCTTAAGAATGAAAGTTTTAAGAGAGAATCCAAAAACGTTAGAGAACGCGGTTCAAGTGGCAATGAGGGAATAAAATTTGCGCAAACGTTTGGCTTTAAGATCTAAAGATAACGAGGGTGACATATCTTCTAATCAACAGGTATTAAACACGACGGGAGAAAATTTGTTACAAAGATTCCCACAATTAAAATCAAATATTTTTCGAAAAGAAGAACCCATGGAAATTGACCATTTTCGTAATCAACGTTGCCATAGATGTAGGAAAATTGGGTATAGGGCAAGATTTTGTCCCTTTCAAATTTCGGCAAATAAACCAAATTCTTATAATCAAAGATCCAGCGTACATGTATGAGAAGTTTCTAATGGTTTAAGAGAAGGGGTATGTAATTTATAAATACAGTCAGTTGACATTTTTTACAGACCTACAATGTCCATCTATTTTGGATCATTTAATCAGATTGATGGCTGTCGTGTCAAAATTTTAATTTTTCATGTTGTAAATTTTGTATTTACTGCCACCTGGTAAGTTGAAAATTTACAATGTGAGAAAAGAAAAATTTAGTTAACTTTTTTTATTTTTTACAGATCTCCTTTTTCAACCTGTTTGAGATCATATGATAAGATTGATGTTTGTAGATTGAGTTTTTATTTTATAGATCTACTATGTCCACCTATCTGGGACCATATATTGTGTTGTAGACCTGCAAAACCCAGAATCACTGTGTCGGCACCATTTTCTAATTACATAGACAGATTCCTCATCAATGGTTAGTCCAGATCTGAAAATATATTTACTACTACCATATATAGTTGTTTTTTTATCAAATGATCAAAAAATGAAGTAAAAAAAAATCTTAAAAAGTAAAATTTTGATTTAGATTATTTGCTTTTTATTTTATCAACATATTAGAAAAAAATTATAACATTCAGTTTCTTGTAATGTTCTCTGTGTTGGTTTAAAGAAAAATCAAAACAAAATACATATAGAGGCTTTCCCAAGTTTATAACAATATTAATCATTTTTAGGGTTTCTTATAAGTTCGGGTTTTTCCTTATATATTATAATATAAAAATGAATCTGTTCATAATAGGTATTGGCTTAAAGACCTTCACCAATGAGGTACGTGGTACCAGAATTCACATACCAACAGAAGCTGGACTAACTTCACTAACTGTATATAAAGTGAAGCGAGTCAAAACTAAAAGTGAGCTAATAAATTTTCTACTTGACACTTATAAAGGAGGCAAGTAATATTTTTCAACAACCCCAAAATCGATATTTGACTGACCAAATGGTACAGGTTTTCTTACTTTTTATACAAATATCTCCACGACAGAAAAGTGCATAAGGGCGTAATGCCTTTTTCTATCACGAAAGCTAGTTTCTGGTAGCTTCAGCGTAGCCTACAACACGTAAAAATTACTTTAAATTAAGTTTAACATATTGAGAATGAATGTTTCAGATCATATTATTTTTATATAATATAAAATATTTTTTATAGATAGCAAATGATAATCAAATTTAAAAAGCCCATTGAAACTATATAAATAAGCGGAACCAACATGGCCCTTGAAAAGAGATGGCACTTCAAGAGTCATGGAGGAGAATGCATACTTTAGACTGATTAATTCCACTGTGAGCTCCTTGCCGTGATCTGGCATACCGCAAAATCTGCAGATAGTTAAGTTTTAAAATTGCCATGTTAACATTTTGTAGATTTATTAAATGAGCTTGCAAAAATTAGTGTTTTAGGGATATTCATAATTGGGGAGAGAGAGAGAGAGAGAGAGAGAGAGATGTAAAAATTAATAGCAAGTTAAGTTTAATTATGATGCCAATGCATAATGTCTTTTATATATGCGGAGTCATATTGCATATCTTAAAATCTAAATATTTCTTTTTCGTTTTAGAAAAACCTGAATTATATACAGACTTTTTCGATGGCAGGTTATGTGCTTTAAATTATGTCCCTGATCATGGCAGTAATAATGCTGCTCAGACACAGATACAGTTGAATATTTACATTTGAAAATGTTTTCCTTTTGATAACATTATATTGAAAGCAATGCGTATCTCTAACCGTATAAATATAGGTTGTCTGAACGTCATAAACGTTCGACATTATTTCTCAGTGACGTCAAAGGTCGACATGCCTTCAGTGGATTGCATACATGCTGTTGGATTTGAAAAATAAAGCATTGCAAGCATTAAAAGTCCACACAACTATAAAGTATGAATAAGTAACGAATCTAAATATAAGTAATTATCCCTTCGGGCTTTATTGGAATTTTATACTGTGATCAACCCGTATTTATATCCCGAAAGATGTTTTAAAATGAACGCAGGTAGGTTAAGGCTACAACCAAATATTCTACTTGCCTATATGATATGACGTCATAATAAGCTATATGACGTGAGATTTACAGATAACATTTTCTTAAAATCGATATCCAAGATTGATTTGAGGTCGTAAAGAATGAACCAAAATATGCAGAGGAATAATATCAACAGAATTTTGTCTTTCCTGGACCTCTGTAGTTATCACAGGGGTTACATACCAAACCCGTGACGTCATAACTGTTGATCATGCAGTAGCACAGTGAAAGTGAAAAGTAACAAGAATTGATGTAAACAAACACAAGAAATCGGAGTTAAAAAGCATTTAGAATGAATATCATGTGTGATTCTTGTGGGAATAAAGCGTATGAATAAGGTATGGTAATATAATTCTGCAATCTCTTCGTAAAATTAAAGCAGGGAGGGTGTTTACTTGCCGATCAGCCTTTCCTCTGTCGTTCGTAACAAAAAAGATGCAAAAGTTCAACACTACACAGCATACCTTGAAACTTAATTTTTGTTTCTATCTAAAGTTCTTATTATTTTGTTTTTGGAAAGTGCTGCTAGAATCGTATGGTTTACGGGAATTGATGCATTTTTTCCGATGTTATGAACAAAATGAAAAAATTCTGGGAAGGTTTCGTCCGAAATTGTTGAATAATTATTTCTATAAGAGGACAGTAGGATTCTAGCAGCACTTTTCATGGTACAGAGATGTTTTTACATAACTATAAATATAAATTGGAACTAATTATCCCCGGGGTAGTGTTAAACTTTTCAGTTTTTCATTAACGCATATTTTCTTATCATAGACGTCACGTGGTGACGTCGTGGTGAAGTGCCTCTTGTAGTATAAGTCCCTTTGAAGTCTATAGAATGCCTAATTATAGTAAAAATTTTATCCTTGACTTTCAGATTTATTAGTGTTACATAATTATAAAAAAGTGTTAATTCGCCGAATTCTGATCCATGTGCTGCCTTAACAAACCCGCGAAACCTCATTATGCCCCCGCTTGAAAAGATGGAGGGTATACTGAACTAGAATTCGGGATGTCCGTCCGCCTGTCTGTTACGCGTTGGGGTACCTATCTCTTATCCACAACTCCTCTTATACCACTGAATGAAATTGAATGAGAATTTCACAGAATCTTTCATTTATAGTACCATTGTGACCTTTTATTTTACTTTTTGATCGGAAACACATTTTGAGCTTTCCAGAGCAAAACATTGACACTGTCATTTTTTCTTTAATATCGAAGAGTACGCACCTCTTATCCGTATCTCATCCTTTACCAGGAATTAATATTTAATTAAAACACTTTTCATGGCCTGGATATCGACTATCTGAAAAATAATCCCCTTTCGTGTTCATGTTCTTCTTCGCCCTATAACTATAGTCCTGCTGGACACGTTATAACAGGTGACGTAAAAATAGTTCGTAATGAGGACCTTAGATCACTTATTTTAAAAGGTCCTAAATATAGGGAACCCCGATCCTTCAACTGGCGTCGGAATTTCATAAATATTATGGATTCTGTTGAAAATTACGCCAGACGATGGGCTAGATATGAAAAAGAAGACATTGACACCTTGTCAGAATGGATTAAATGTATCAGATCCATGTTAAAGTCACGTATTAAAAGATT
>PRKT01000960.1:31845-72531 GCA_003671525.1 Saccostrea glomerata
AATGAAATGCTGACTGACGTTTTTCATACCAATTGTTAGTCCATTATTTATACACTGAATTGACCACGGATTTTTTCCGTTATTTCCTGATTATGACAACGAGCACACGGCGGGTGTGACCGGTCGGCAGGGGATGCTCACTCCTCCATGGCATCTGATCCCACCTCTGATGTTTCGGAGGTCCGTGTTTGCTCTGCTCTTATTTTGTATATTTGTTTAATGGACGTTGAGATTGAATACTGTTCGTTATTTCCACATCCTTCTTTTACAGATTTCTTATCATATAATGCCATTGTGCATCTCCTTTTTTGACTTTTTGACCTAACACTTATTTTTGGTTTCCAATAGCAAAACAATCATCTAGTGAGCTCGTTGCTCACAGCACCTCTAGTTTCTTAAATACTTAGGGATTCAGGATATTGTGCAAACAATTTTGCGCAGTACAGATGCAACATATACTGTCGAGTACGGTAAAATTCAGATTTTTATTCAAATAAATTTCATTTTTATTTTCCAAACTTCTCGTGCACGTCCTCAAAATTTGAAAATTAAAGACGTATTGATTTATAAGGGTTAAAAAAGCGAACACATTGACAGAGGATATTCAATAATTTCTAGCTGAATATGAAATTTATTTTACGTTTTTATTTTATTCATCAAATTGTATTTTTAAAGATTTTATGAATGCAGAGCACTGAAAATATTATATTTTCTGTGAAAATATAAGTGGATTAATTCAATGGCCTTAAAAATTTCACTAGAATTACAGGTAGTATTAATTTTTGTCCCAATAAGTCCCAATAAGATGGTATAGAAACAATTTCCAGTCAATTGTTGGGAATCATTCACTCATTATATGATTTATCAAAGGTAATTTTCAAAGGAAAATGATTATAGCATTTGAGAAATGTTAACGTTGCACAAGATAGATAAAAACCCTTAAAAACGTTAACCTAGCCGCAAAACCAGATGACTTCAATATTTTAATCGTCAACTTTGATATGTAGCATTATTAACACTAGTAGCCTATTTGGGGTTTACGTCTATCAGTTGATTCATTACGCAAAAACTTGCTCTACATTTTCTTAGATGAGGCAAACTATTGACAAAATAGTTGATAAAAAAGAATTTCATCAGTTTTGTTTAAAGTCCCGTCATCATATTTCAAGTTCGATACATGCTTTGTCAGCAAATGTAATCTATCATTTAGACATTAGTAGGGAGTAAGGAAAATGCTGAAGTCACCTCCTTATAAAGCAATTAAAATGTTTGCCACATATATAACGACCATCTCTCTCTCTCTCTCTCTCTCTCTCTCTCTCTCTCTCTCTCTCTCTCTGAAAAAGATAATTACGTTTATAATAAAATATTTACAGCAATGTGGATGTAAACTTACCATGACATTCGTGTATACTTTTCTAGCCAGTACTCTGTGGCTTAGTGTGGATGCTTCAGTCTTAGTGTGGATGATCTGTTGTAACCCATTGTATTTTCATCCCACACCTTCTGATAGGATGGGGTAAGAATGGTTGATTTCAATGTTGTACGATATTTTGATAGGCAAATACATGTATCTTACTTCTTCTTTGGACCTTGTTGATTGATGATTTAAGGACATACGCTGTATCTGTACCTGTAAAATTAAAAATAAAAATCCAGTTATTTAAGGACCTATTTGAAATTTTACGATACTTGGCAATACTAGTACTGTACACCACCTCTTAATGAAATTAATGGGAATACTAGCTAAAACTATTTTGAAACAAAAAAATATCAAGATTTCATCATTTTATATCAGATCAAATTTTCTGGTTATGTACGCTGATTTTATATGTGTAAGAACATCTTTGGTACTATGGATTGGAGAATATAATAGAAAATTATAATTAGAATAGTTTGTTTGTACAAATTGTAGAGGGAGAATTTATTGAAATAATGTTTTTTATATACATGAAAAATGTCTGTCGGTACCACATTGTGTTAAAATAGTAGTAATCGACCTTACTTGCAGGTGGACCTTTGCTTGCTATGATATTTTACTTTTCTTCATTTTAAAAGCATTATACTTTTTCAACAGCATTTCAACAGCAAATTATGAAAACCATCTAATTATGTTTGATTTGTATCTATCATTTACAGGTGTTGGATGACGATCGATATGAACAACTTTGAGTCTTGGGAGGCTTGGTTGTTCCTAGGGCCTGTGCTTATTATCAATACGGTAAGAATGTTTTGTGAATTGCTGATTTAAAAAAGTTCTGAAACTAAAAGGAAGGTATGGTTTCCATACAAATTTTGCCCTGTGATTTTCTAAAAAAAAAAAAAATGAAACTGTTGTAATGTTGAAACTCATGCTTTTCAAATAAATGAAATTCAATGCAGAAAAATCATACGTCATTTTTCTCACATGTGTTTTTAAATGCTAATTATGACGTCATCAAAAGTACATTTTGACGTATTTTCTTAAAAAGATGCAGAAGACACCAATTTTCAATGGAATTTTCTTTCAGATAACATTGTCCACAGGCATCGCCAAAAAAGATCTTGATATATGTGATTTGTCATTGAATTTTGCACAAAATGTCAAAAAAAATAACGTGGGCGACGGCTGTGGACACTGTTTTCTAAAGGAAAATCATCCTTGAAATGTGCCATTTTGAGGCTTTTTCTGTTGAAAATAGAGAAATGCTTCATATTAATGACGTGATATTTGCAGGATGGAAAAAATCATGCCATATTATTTCCTGATTTATCAGAGTCATTTATTTAACTAAAATTTAAGCCAGTTTCAAAACTATTTGATGTCATTACATTTTCAGGGCGCAATAAAGCTTAAAACATACCTTCTCCTTTATCTTTGGCTTAATGAAAAGTAAATTAATATAATTTCTTTTTCATTAATTTATAAAGTACGTCATTTTCCCTGGGTAAAAAAAAATAAAGACACATTTGAATATTAACGTTTATATGGGATAAATATGCAAATTACTGATTCATATATCTTAGTCTAATGTAATATTTATAATTCTTGAACTAACAACAACTATATTGGGGATGCAACAGTGTTTAAACTTAAAGCTTTTTGATGGAAAAATTGTCATAGAGGTGAAATAAATTTAAAGCAATTTTTTAGGTAATCATCGTTTATTTAATCCTGATAGGCAAATTTGTCATAAAGAACCACATAATGAAGAAAATTAGCAGCAACTAAACAGAGTAACTATTTATCAGCAGTACAAAATGAAACGTAACCAAGCATATTGTATAAATATTGCATATTAATCGATCATCTGAAGAAACCAGGAGAGAGAGAGAGAGAGAGAGAGAGAGAGAGAGAGAGAGAGAGAGAGAGAGAGAATTTCTTTTATCACCAAGGCAATTTTATGATTGGTTACATGTTGATACATTTAAGTTTCAGAAGGCATTGCAGTGGACTAAAAGAACATGCCATTACTACAATCCTGTAAGTTACTCACGAAAAGCAAAATCACTATCAAGTTGAGGCATAGATTTGACTTTTATTTGATGCTAATCTGGATTATTGATTGATCGATTGTATATTGTTTAACGTCCCTCTCGAGAATTTTTCACTCATATGGAGACGTCACCGTATGCCGGTGAAGGGCTTCAAATTTTGACCTTTACTCGTCACTCAGGGCCATTGAGCAGTGAGGGATCTCTATCGTGCCAACGCCTGCAGCTGACACGGTGCCTCGGTTTTTAAGGTCTCATCCGAAGGACCTGCAACTTTCACTTCAAAGTGCCGAGCGCATAGCGAAGGAACAGTTGCTACCCATTTTATCGACTGGGTCAGTCGCGGCCGAGAAACGAACTCACGACCTCGCGATCACGGAGCGAGCGCTCTACCGACTGAGCTACCGTGAACGGTGTAATCACGATGAAATAAAGCTTTACAAGCTTGTGAAATTGCAATAATAACCTAACCTAGAACTTTTAAAAAAAAAAATCCACTTTATTTTTTACAGAAATACAGCTGAGCATACCTATACTTGGCGTTCCTGACATTGTACTCACCATTCTGTCATTGTGGCCTAATATCCATTTCTTGTATGCTGATATGTTTTTCAGTTCATTCCAGGTAAATTACTTTATCATTCATGAATTTGATAAAATATATCAACTCTACCACTGCTATAACTTTTATCTTGTTGTCTTTATCTCAGATTAAACCTATCCACTTTTAACCATAAAGCACAAATGATATTAAAGTTACTTTTATATAAATTAAGGTATCCGATCCATATTAGCCCCAGATTCAATGGAATTGAATGCATAATATATATGTATGGGCTGAATACTCAGTGCAGTTAGAACTATTTTTCATCTTTTAGCATGAGAATGTAAGAGTGGGACATGTCCTAATTTATGACCTTTTCCTGCCCTTGACGAGTTATCTCCCTTTTGATTTTATTCAATAAAATTAAATTTCTTAAAAAATTGTCTGGTAAAAAAATTATTTCTAATTTTTTTCTATTCAGAATTATTTAATACATCTTTTCACCACAGCATTTTTTGATATTTGAAGTATTTATTGTTTTATTTTAAAAAAAATTACTTCTTTCCATAGACTTCAATGCAATCTTCAATAATTAATTTCTGCTTAGGCAATAAAATTTTTGAAAATTTCTCTTGGTGAATCCCTTTCTACTCTAAAATGCTTTAAAATAAATTATGATATTTTACAAACAATTGATATTTAAGGTTAGAAATTTTGGTCCTAATATGGGTCGTATACCTTAATTAAAAACACTTCTAGTTAAAAAAAAGCATAACAAAGAATTATTTTCATTTTAAAAAGGGTAAGATTTTTAATTAGCAGCTGACCTTGATAAAACTTACTATCTTTCCTTCAGGGTTTCACGTTAGCTTGTGTTTGACGAAAAGAATGGTATGGATTTCAATTCATTTTTTTGTTGTTCTTAAGAATAGAATATATCAACAGTTACCTTACAACAAACATTCGCTTGGTTTGAACAATAATTTAATGTCATATTTTATTTACTTCAATTCTCAATTATGTTTAAATGAAAATAAAGAATTTCAATCTTATTTTATTCTTTCAAATTACAGGCTGTCAAAGACTTTTAAAAGCCTTGTTTTACCTTGTACATCATTAACAAGGAGAGTATCTAAATCATCTTCCACTGGAGAAAACGCCAGTGTTACATGTAATACAAGCATTTACAAACTGATGAATCATGGGAACTCAACAGTGCCTAGTGTGTAATGTACACTACTCCTATATGTGAATGTGTAAATGTAGTTTTGATGATATGTCTTTAAATAAAAGTTAAAAAATATGCATTTCTAAATTTTAAGTGTTCCAATGGACAGCAATACCATTTAACCCTGTAACCTTTTTGTCGATGTTACCAGCTTATGGTGTTTATTCTCAGTTTTCGCTACTCAGGAGTTTGCTCTGAGTATCATCAAGTTTAAAGCGAGGCCTGCTACTCCATGATAAGTTGGTGTTACAGGGATTAAAAAAATCATTTAAAGTCGGATTTTCGTGAATTCTATAATCATTATAATGAAATAGCAATTAAATATAACCTATCATTGCGTTGTTTCGGCTGACTGTTCCATGTCAATTGTTATAAGTATTGATGGGAAAAGACGCCTTCAGCGTAAACATCCCCTTTGACTGGTTATAGCCACCATGAACTCTATGTGTTGATTAGATAACTGCAGAAGGAACATTAATTACATAAAGATATAAAGTATTTTATCAAATAAAAAGACACAATTTTTTTTTAAATTAAATTCCTTGTGAAATTCTTTTAAAATGCCACATCCATTCAGTTTCGGTCTAATTTAAAGAAAACTAGATACAGAGACAGACTATCCCTAGATGTGTCCAAAACGTATCGACTAATTTTTAGTTTCTTCATTGGCTACTTTTTTCTATTGAAAATATAAATGGAAATTTTAAAAAATCAAGTCACTTTTAATATCATAATTGTACGAGAACGCTAGAAAATACTTGAAACATTTTCATATTATACGTAATTGAAGATATGGAAATAACAAACAATATTCAAGATCAAAAGTCAATAAAACAATTCAAAAAGGAGCAGAGCAAACACAGACCTCCAAAACATCGGAGCTGGGATCAGGTGCCATGCAGAAGTGAGCATCCCCTGCCGACTCGTCACACCCGCCGTGTGATCCTTGTCATGATCAGGAAATAACAAAAATCCGTCATCAATTTAGTGTATAAATAATGGACTAATAATTAGTATGAAAAAACGTCAATCAGAATTTGACTCAAAGTTAAATTGTTTTTTTTTCTTACAAGGTCATTGTATCGATCATAGTAATCTCTTTTCAGAAAACCAAGTCAAACATTGATCTCTGTGACCAAAACAGATAATTATTAACCATAGCCAAAATTTTCTATTCTGTCAAAAAAGTAGAAACATACACAGTATAAACTTATTAAATTCAATTAACTTAAATAAGTATCTGACTTTCCCTTCAATGCTTAATTTTCATAATTCTGTGAACAGATTAATTAACATAATGAGAAGTTTTTTATTTGTAAATTCACTGAGACAATCTTTGTCTTGAAGTAAATGGGTTGTGGGATTACATGTTGTGTCGGATTACAAGTAGTTGTCAGAACATTGGAAATAAAGAAGCGGGAATGAAAATAATTGACAGTGAAACAAATAGAACAGGTGTGAGTTAAGTAGACAGTATCTACCATTAAATTACAGTTACTAGTATTTTCTTCTGAAAATTGTGTGTTTGATTTTTAGACCAGTCAAAATAATTGTATAAATGGTTTGTGTTGTACATGTAAATTATACTTTTATACTAGAACTGCCAACTGTAACACGTGACTCTCCTTAAACATTTAAAACTGTACGAGTATATATTTTGTTAATTTTTTTACAGCAATTGTTGTGAAACATATTGAGGCTTATTAACAAAATATGAAAACTAGCTCCTTAGCTCATAAATAAAAATTCTCAACAGGAAACTCTTAAGGGCGATTGAAAATAGGCCAGACTAAACGGAAGTATTCATTCTTCCTTGTATACGCGCAAAAAGGCGCAAAAAGGCAGGGCTTATGAGTAATAGAACTTATTTAGTGCATGGTATTTTAATGCGAAAGAAAAAAGGGAAATAATAAACCTTATTTGCAAAATTAGCCTTCCTTTCCTGTAGTAAAGGTAAGATTAAGAGCTACCGTTTCAATTTTTAAATATAGAGCAAAAATTTATGAACCTTTCACAGAACTTTTTAAAGACTTGAAACACATAAAGATTTGCATTCCCTTTCAGATAACAACTAATTATTCTTAATATGGCTCATACAGAAAGAAAAGAAAAGAATGTTTTTAGTAACGTTTTGTTTTTCACCACTTTCCATTTTGTAGAATGTGGAGGGATAATTTATCGTTGTTTTTGGGATCTTATGAGTAAAAATTCTATTAAAATGATCAGGGAAACAATCAACTCGTTATATATTTGAAATATTTCCTTTTCCGAGTTCTTTTGAAATGTTGATAAATTGATTAAATGCAAAGAAAGCAACCTATTCCTGAATGCTAATTTACTTAAAAAATAAAATTGTAACCAGGGAAATTCTACAAGTTCTAAGTTTATAATTTTAAAATTCTTCAAGTGGGCTTCTGAAATGTTTCAATCCTTATGTGGATTTTACATCAAATTTCCTTTGTTCAAACAGGTTATATAGGTAAAGGAGATTGTCATTACCACAACTGGAATTTTGGCAATGAAAGTTATAATATATCCGTGCATTTTATAGTTATAGCATTTTTTTTAAAACGCATACATGTAAATTTGATTTTTTTTTCTTCTTTTTTTGCATTTTCAGATGCTTTCTCAGTTCAAAATACCAAGAACAGCTCAACATTTTCTAGAATGTCAATCTGAAGAATGCATATATAATTGTGAATATTACTGTAACACTTGTCATCTACCATTATGTATGCAATGCAGAGATCTTCATCTAATGGTTCAAGAAAATAAGAACCACACTGTTGTCCTTTATCAAGAACGCACACGACAACTTCTTGAGAAATGCAAGATTCACCCAACCAAGGAAACTGACATGTTATGTGATGAATGCCAAGTTTCGTTATGCTCCAAATGTGCCACATCCCAGGAGCACAAAGGTCACAGCTTCACTGACCTTGAGAAAATTCATGCTGAAAAGTTGGCACAATGGCAAAGGGAAATAGACAAAATCCACGAGTACAATATCCCAACGTCACAATTTTTGCAAAATGAAATAAAAGACAATGCAAAGAACATAAAGAAGATAATTGATAACATAAGAGAATCATTATTTGAAGATGCAGATTTACTCCGGAGCTTTGTAGAAACAATTGTTACTCGGAAAATGAAGCAGATAGACCAGATCGAAAGCTCATTGTTAAAAGATATAGAAATCCAGGAAGGTACATTCAGTGAATACATCACTTATCTCAATGACATTGTCAAAGAATTCCATTGGTACTTAACGAATAGAAAAACATTGTCAGAAGTCATGACAATTCAACCGATTCCATGCATAACAAAACCAGACACACCAGCATATATTGCTCGGAAATGCAAGATTGAAGATGTTGCAAAATTACTTGGTGAAATAAGCTTTCATGAAAACCGAACAGAAAGTAGAAAATTAAAGCCAATGAAAATGATATCTCAAGAAGAGAAAATCAAAGAAGAATGCCTTAAGAATAATGAACAAGCAGAGGGGAAACAAATAATATCTTTATCACCCTCCATCGCCAAAATAAGGAAGTTCAATATACATGGTGCTTATGGAGCTCTTCACCTTTCAATGAGTAAAGGAGACCGATTCTGGGTCAGTGACTGGGATGGAAACCTTGTCCAAATTAATCTACAAGGAGGGCATCAGTTGGAGAAGATTAAAACAAGTCCTAGATCTGAAGGTTATCACACAACGACTTTGGATGGAGATTTAATCTTCACAGACATAAGCAAAAAGGTCATCAAAAGAATGACACTAAACAACAAATGCACCTCATTCATTAAAACAGGAGAATGGAAACCAGTTAGTCTATACTCCTCCAACTCTAACGGGGATATACTTGCGGGAATGGTTAAAGACAAAGAGGCTAGAATCTCCAGGTACGACAAGACAGGAAAAGAGATACAAAACATACAGTGGGACAACAAAGCTGAGGAGCTGTATAGTGCTCCATACTATATCACAGAAAACTTGAACGGAGATGTTTGTACTTCAGACTTCAGTAAACAAGCGGTGGTTGTTGTGGATAGAGAGGGGCAGCATAGATTTTCTTACAAAGGTAATCAAGAGTCGGCGTTCTTCCCAAAAGGAATTTGCACGGATATTCTCTACCACATTCTGGTGTGTGACTATTACAGTGATTCTGTGCATCTCATTGACCTGGACGGTCAATTTTTGTCTTTGCTTATTACGAGACGCGATGGATTGAAGTCCCCGTGCAGTTTGTGTGTGGATGATGAAAATAACCTTTATGTTGGAAAGCTCACTAAAGGCATAACAGTGTACAAGTATCTCCAGTAATCAGTGAAGCAATTAGAGTATATTTCGTACGATACACAGTACTGTTTGAAGTACTTCTCCAACATGTTTGGCGCTAACAAGCAAATCCAAGTATTTGTTTTCTTTTTTCAATTCCGAAGCCGAAACAATTTTTTTCAATCCTGAAGATGATTTCTAAGTTAGCCAGGTCTACTTCACGTTTAAAGGACTTTGCGAATCGAATTTAAATAAGATGTTTCATCATTTATTATGACGTCATATGGATGCAAAAGATCATGGGGTAAAAGTCAAATTAGATGTGAACCTAGGATTCTATATATTTACGAGTAATTACGTAAAACAATTCCAGGATCATCTTGCCAAGACAGACAGAGACTTTTATCTTTGTTTTATGCTTTAAAATAAAAATATGTGATGTGATGTAGATGCAATATCTCTCCAAGATTTCAAGTTGGTTATAGAATTCACAAATATTCATGTTATCGTAAATCACGATGTTATTTTTACTTACAGACATTGCATTTTTAGCATAAATGTACAACATAATTATCTCTATATTCTGACTCTCCTACCTGGTGAATTTAATACTTTTCACCCTTATTGTATCCCTCAATGTGCCAACGAGAAAGATTTGGGACGAGTTAAATTGGATTCGTGTTTATCGGATGCATTTTTTTAAGTTATCTTTTACGTGCTTTGTGTGCTTTCAAAACAAGGGTCCACGTAGAAATGTCCAAAATTTGAATGGATGCTGAACAAGAAAACATATAGCTACGACTAATAAACACAAACCAGAACAGCTCCCTTGCATTTTTACCCAGTTTGAGAATTGCCTTGCTATATACTCCCGTAATTTAGTGAAAAAATAAAAATGATATGAAGAGTCTAAATTATTTGCAAGATGTATGTATATTAAAACGTCTTCATCAAATAATAAGAATTCTGTCCATGCTTATAATAGAATGCAAGCAGAACATTTTGAAATAAAAAAAAGTAAATACTTAGAAAGTGTATTTTGTGACTTAATTAACAAATGGAAATCAGAAAAACAGTAACCCATTTAAAAAAATATTTACAGAGGGCACAAAAGATTTTTATCAATAAAAATATTTTTGGTCAGAATAAAATTCAACCACTTATGCTTGAACACCACAATGTAAATAAAGCAAGAAGCCTAATTTTTTTTTTTTTTTTTTTTTTTTTTTTTTGAAGACACATTTCTTCAATTAGAAAAAAAATCTAAAAACATTTTATACTGAAATACCAAGTGTTGCGTAATGTTCGAAATAAAAGAAAAGGTAAAGTGCATGGTCGATGAAAAGAAGCAGAACATTAAAATGCAAGGGATAGTCTCAATTTTCGTATGGTGAACATTAATGTGAAATATGATCTCTCTTGTCTTTTCTCAGATCACGAAATGAATGATCACGAAACATATTGAATGCTTTTATAAAATTTGGGGAAACTTAGAATTTTTGGCATTTTTTTCAAAGTTCAACAACCTGATCAACATGCTGAAAACGTTGCCGTTTTTCTTTGTTTTTGTCTGTGTTGTTAGTGGCAACGAGTCATGTGGTCGGAAAGAAATGGAGGAGACAATATGCAGTCTCTGTGGACAAAGAAGTCCACAAACTGGATATGGTACTTATACATGTACTTTAATGTCTTCATAATTTAGATCAATTAACATCTTGTAGATTTATTTGTTCATTAATTATGCTGCTGTTTTTCAAAGTCTAATTTATTGTTTCTTGTCACAGAATGTGACTTAATGTTTTGTGCTTTTTAGGTAAACAGATTGCGTTTTATGCATATATGTCAGGAAATGTTTACATCAGTACACTATCCAAGCACAAAATATTTGTTTATGATCGAGTTGAAACAAATATTGGAAACGGATATGACGTCAAATCTGGAAAGTTCACAGCTCCAGAAAGCGGGGTTTACGTGATACACACAACGACTGTTGCCGTCGATGGATCTGCTTGCTCTATCGAAATAGTGAAAAATGGCGTAATTAAGGACATTGGATTCGCTGACGCCTATGATCACAATGACAGGGCCTCCTCCTCGACATTAACTATTTTGAATCTGAAGAAAGGAGATGTTGTAAGTGCTAGAGCCGGCTCATATGGAGGGAAGTATTTAGAGAGTCAAACTTCAGCACGAATGAGTTTCTCTGGATTCAAACTCGTATGAAAAAGAAATGAAATATATTTATGTATTTGAAGCTGATCATTTGTAACTTTTATTCATAATAGGAAAAAACATTCTTTTCTTCCAGAATTTATCGATGTGTAAACGCATGCCTTTGTACACAAAAGCTGAAAGTCTGTTGAGTACAAATGCATGAGTTTAAACATTCATACATGTAAATTCTTTTTTGTTAAATTAATTCTTATACTTCCAACAGCAATGTGTTAGGTCGCGATGTATTTTAAATGTAACTTAACCATGATGAATGTCGATAAAGTTAAAAACAATCAATAAAGTAAACTTCTAAAAACTCCTCTTGTATATACTGTTTAAGTCAAGACATTTCGAAATGATATTGTATACTTTAGAATAACTCATACTTGACCATGTTGACACAACTGCAACGCTCTAAAACGAAAGTAGCAGACCGACGACACCATAGTTGAATCCACACTTTTCCAAAGTTATGTCCCTTTGCTGCCATCTTTGGAGATAAACCCATAGAATTCTCACAGTACCCTTTGTAGTTTTCAGGTTTGTAACTTTGTCATCTGACTGGGAAAAATCGTTGCATAGTGTATAATGATTGCCCCATGTTGTGGCTACCCATACCTAAAAAGAAAACAATTTAAACAGAGTGGATTCATCAAAGCCCACCCAAATGTTTGGTAGCATAAAGAGGAGAAATGTTGTTTCTTACCCTTTTGACCTTTTGGTTGACCCCGCAAAGGGAAACAACTTTTTTAAAGTGTGGATTGGTCTATTGATTTGCTCTGGTTTGTTTAAAACTGCATATGATATAGGATGTGAAAAATATTTACATTACGAACGTCGAGAATATGACATCAGAGATTATTAGAAACCATCCGTAATCTGAGAGCGACATAAAACTGCATATAATATTGGATGTGAAAAATATTTACATTACGAACGTCGAGAATATGACATCAGAGATTATTAGAAACCACTCGTAATCTGAGAGCGACATAAACATAATATTCCCGTCTGTCAGTCCTGTTTGTCGCCAGTTTTGGTTTATTTAATTTCAGGTTTCTATTACTGTGGATTACTAAATTTTCGCCACACCTTTTTTTCTCAAGATAGTCATAAACTCTTGATTAGCGAGCGAAATCTTCACATATTGTGGTTATTGCTCAATGTTATCTTAAGTGAAATTATTATACGCAAGAATTAAATTATCGCACACGATATCGCTTGATAAAGCGAAAATAAAGTTCTCGCGAATAAAAAATGATTTACAGTATCATGATTTAGCAAAGCAGACTAGAAGTAATTGTTTCTTTTTTTTACTATAGCCTAAAAGCAAGGAAAAGAAAGTAGTATACAGTTGTTAACTACGGTAGAGGGAAACAGTCGACCTATTGCCCGAGACTCCTCTCAACAACTGTTCTGTTATACTTCCTTTACTGAATGATAAGGTGACTCAGTTCAGCGCCATATGACGTCAACTATTGCACTTTTTAAAGTACGAAATTATAATATAATATACATATAACATAGGGACTGTTTATTAGAGGCATAACACAAGAAGGTATGGTTTCCATACAAATTTTGCCCTGTGATTTTCTAAAAAATGAAACTGGCGTAAAAGTTGAAAACTCATGTTTTTCAAAAAATAGAAATTCATTGCAAAAAAATAATACAAGTCATTTTTCTCACATGTGTTTTTAAATGCTAATTATGACGTCATAAACATGTGCATTTTCCCGTATTTTCTTAAAAAGTTGCAGAAGACACCAATTTTCAATGGAATTTTCTTTCAGATAACATTGTCCACAGGCATCGCCCACAAAAATCTTGTGATATGTGATTTGTTACTGAATTTTGCACAAAATATCAAAAAATTAACGTGGGCGACGGTTGTGGACACTGTTTTCTAAAGGAAAATCACCCTTGAAATGTGCCATTTTGGGGCTTTTTTGTTGAAAATAGGGAAATGCTTCACATTGATGACATCATATTTGCAGAATGGTAAACCTTCATGCCATATTCTTTCCTGATTTATCAGAGTCATTTATTTAACTAATATTTAAGCCAGTTTCAACACCTTTTGATGTCATTACATTTTTAGGGCGCAATAAAGCTAAAACCATACCTTCTTCTTAAAACTTATTGCTTTGTAAACTTTTGCATGAATTAATTTGATCTCGTCCAATCAATGCAAAGGTAATCAGTAAAAATATTAAGACTGGAATTATTTTTTTCTAATTGCACGAGTGCTAATTTTTTTTATTTACAAAATAAATATGAGTAAAAAAGCAAATACTGACCAGACTTAAAATTAAAATTTTGGTACGTTTTCCTTTGTACAAATGACTTTGAATTGGGTCTGCATAAAGTCTCCTTCCAAAGAATCAAAACAAACTTCAGTAATACCAACGACACTTTATAGAAGAAGACAGATTAAAATGACTGAAATCCAAGTTATGCACTTTTTAATAATTAAATTAAGCAAGCATAATAACTACGTATAAACAAACAATCAACCATTCAAATAATAAAAAGTCTTATATGCCAAATTAAGTGTATATAAAATATAAACTTATCCCTGAAAATAACAATTTTGTTTTCCCCGATACAGCCTGAAAATAACATATAAATAAAACCTCCTATCACAATATCACAGGGACACGATAAGGGCACTGTGGAGACAAGTTTAAGTTTGCAAGACACCATAACAAGTCATCAAGAACTGCATTAAACGTCTGGTAACAAACACAAGCTATAGTCACAGAGACGCTAAAGGTAGTCACAAATACGCTAGGGAACTATGTCCCTGAATTGGTCAAACTAACAATTCTGTTGTTTCTTAACACAACCCAGGAACCTAGCACATGTCAACATACTACAGCAATGAGTAACAACAAAAGAAAATGAATCTAAGATTACTTGATTCAAGGTTTTAAGTCCTTTTGAGAACGTTTCACTTATATTTCCATTTCCAATTGTTTTCTCTATGATAAACTCTACAAAAGTAAATCTTGTTAATTTCATGGTATTACCTGTGTATATTTCTCTATTGAAATACTACTAAAAAAGGTCAAATGTCAACCTGCATGTACATGTATATCACTGGCATATAAATATACTAAGAAAAAATAGATGTTTTGTTTAATTGTTCACTAAGTTATTAGATATGATATATCTTTTTAACAAACAAAATCAATAATGAATTATCTTCGGATCAAAAGCAAGTTTCTAGCACAACGCTGTCCACTATCACCGAGGCCTCGCGAGACCGAGAACCATGGAAAACAGCCCATCTGAAACGCGTGGAGAAATCGGCATTGCCACATAGATCAGCACTCCATCATCTGATACAGACATCGTCCCTCAGTCATTACCATCCGACATCTTAAGCAACTCAACTTACTCTGTTATTTTAACATCCATATAAATCTGTTTCCTGACCATGCTGACAACCCCGTTTCATCAACTGCAACATTGCATTCAATATGGCGGCGGAGAAGTGACTGCAGTAACTAAATAATCAATAAATTTGTTTCTTGTTTTTATTGGACTATTTTTTATAGTAAAATTTGACGTCATGGGGCCTCGTGCATTTCAAATCTACTGAATTAGACGGTATTTCGATTTATTTTAAGATTGTTATTTCATGTAAAAATAAAAATATAAGGAATCACTCTCTAGTTAGGAGACTATGCCAGGGACATCAACAATAGTGGGAAACCTGGGATAATTAAAGCATAATGGGCTTCGCCTGTTATGCAAATTATCCAATGTTTCCCACTATTGTTGATGCCCTGACATAGCCTCCTAACTAGACATTGATTCCTTAAATATACACACGTCAACAAATACCGATTAAGGACTTCAAATTAAAACTTTTACTCGGGACTCAAGGCCATTTAGCAGTGAGGGTTCTTTATTGTTTGCAGAGCTGCAGTTTGATTTTCAAAGTCAGCCGGCATTTACGATATCGACCAACAATATCGACTTAACAAAATGTTTGCCCAAGGTGTCACGATGATCGATTGATTGAAAAGTATTGCTTCATGTTCCTCCCGAGAATTTTTCACTCATGTGGATACGCCACCACTTGCAGGTGGAAAACTGCAATTTTTTTTTTCCTTAACTCGGCACTGAGGGTGATTGAGCACATCAATAACATGTGATAAATTGAATGAAGAATGTTCCCTCGATATAAACATTCCAGTTTAAAATATATGTAGTATAAAAAGTCCACATGCAAGATAACTCAAAACACAAAGGTACGTTTGATTGATTGATTGTTGTTTTACGTCCCTCTCGGGAATTATTCACTCATATGGAGACACCACCTTTGCCTGTGGAGAGCAGCGAATATTGTCCTACACTCGGCACTGAGGGTCATTGAGCAGGAAGGGTTATTTTTCGTGCCGGCAACTACTGCAACATGGGACCTCGGTTTTTATAGTCTCATTCGAAGGACCGGTTTCCACGTCCCACAGTGGGATTCGAACCCGCGACGTAAGTATCAAGGCCTTACTTAATATTTCGGATGGAGGATAAACCGAGGTCCCGTGTCGCTGTAGGTATTGGCACGACAAAGACCTTCAACTGTTCAATGGCCCTGAGTGCCCATCCAAGGAGAAAATCTGCAGCTCTCCACCGGCAAGTGGTGACTTCTCCATCTGAGTTAAAAATTCTCGTTTTGTTTTGGGTACGTTTGGGCCATTTTGGACTTAGTTATGCCCCTTGTTCTTTCCAGTCCAAAAATTCCAGTTATTTGCAGTTCATGTTTCCCTTTCCCTCAGGCCCTAGACCGAGCGGAAAGGGTTTGGTAAGAGGGTTAACAAAACGCTTTTTTCCCGAGCAAACATTCAACAAATGTTTTTAAATACCTTTTATTTTTTTTATTTTGACATATTGAGATGATGATATAAATTTTGTTTCCCCACACTGGGGTTTAAACTTGGTTAATACCGTGAAGTTCTGAAAAGTGACGTCGAACTCCAAGAAATATAAATAAGGTAATCTTAGCTGACCCCGCCCACACCATTATCCCATGGACAGATCCACCAGTCTAACTCTGTAATCAAACATGTATGTTCTATGACTGCTTATTAAAACATTGGAAATGTTTTGTTTTCTTTTTAAATCGAAACATATAAAAATCTACGTTAACGTCCCTGGGTCAACGTTTGATTTTTTTTAATGTGACTGTAAATTCTGATTCTATTTTTCATCGACCCAAAAGTATGTATATACATATATTGAGAAAAGAATCACTTGTTTGTCGGGGTTTACAAGTACTGAAAGCGAAACAAGATTTTACGGGAATTTCCCATTTACTTAATAATATACGTTCAGACCGCCATTTGCAGAGACAGTGGCGTATATTCCATATTCCCCATTTTCAAAAGTGAGTTATCTCCCCTCAAAATCGGAACTCTTCTATACTAACCTAACTTCCGCGGACTACGCGTTACGATTATCCCACAAAATAGTGATCAACTTACACGCTGTATTTAAAAATTTTTAAAAGAAGGAAACGGTTTGCATTTTTCAAAGATAAAAAATTAATTTATAAAGGGTCTGTTACCCCCCCCCCCACCCCTTCTAGAAAGCTATACATGTACCAATTAGCCAGGCACGTAGCATCGTCTTTAAAAGTGGAGGGGGGGGGGTATCCAAAGAAATATTTTTTTCTTACCTGGAAAAGTTGACAAGCAAAGAAAAACCTTGCCCAAAGTTGAAAAAGCTACTTATTTCAGTACCAGTTCCTGGCATACAATACTACATTTCCCTTATATAACTTTACCGTATAACCCCCGAGCGTACAAGTACAGAGAACGAATATGTAAATGGGTTGAACAGTTGAATATAAACCATAAGTTGTGAAAATTAAAAATCATTAGAATTATTGATTGTGAATTCAATAAAATTACGGTACATGATGTACATGTATGTCAGTTACACGGGGTTACATGAGTCTCTCTCTCTCTCTCTCTCTTTCTCTCTCTCTCTCTCTCTCTCTGATATTGTTTTTACACACTTTGCAAAAAAGAATAACTTATAAGAATAAATACATGTACTTACACTGAAAGGATTTTAAAAAAGTAAATAACACTTGAGAAAAGAATGTTTTCCGTTAATTAACGAGAAATACGCTAGGAAATTATTGTATCAATTTCGTGTTTCTGCTCTTAATTCTCTGATCAATCTAAAACAAAATGTGTATTTTACTCGGGAATATACATGTACATATGCTTAGATCCTACACTAAAACTCAGCTCAGACTTTATACGACATATGTAACACGAATTCAGGTCGATGCTATTTTAATTAGTCTTTCTTCGTTACATGAGCACATGAGAGTAAATTACTAGTATTTATTTAGAAATCCATTCAAAGTTTTAATATTATACAGTGAATCAATTATTTTACAAATAAAAAATTCTAGAAACACGATTAATTCAAATGAAATGAACCCAGGCCTGTTATCACTAGATGCTACGGCGTAAAAGAAGTCGAACATGAGTTATCGTTCATAAGATGCGTAAAACGTCATCACTAGAGACCTATTCACTCGTACATGGAATATTCCACATGTGTTAAAATATATAGAAATAAAATAAATATTCTTTAATAATATTTATTTTATTGGTAATTTATATTTGTTTCATATGTAATTTACAATTGGGTTATTATAGGTAATGACTAGATGCTATGGCGTAAAAGAAGTCGAACATGAGTTATCGTGTTATGGTTCTTTAATTGTCACCAAATGTGTTCTAATAAGTAAAAGGTCTATGTTATGACATACAATCGAGCAAAACGCAGTTTTCTGGTATCGGTCGCGGAAGACGAACTATTGCTGTATACGCAGCAATTTCAGAGGTAAAACTATAGATAGACATGTCATCGGTCTCAAAAAAATTCCCAGAGATACAAAGAAAATATGGCTGCAGCAGGCTAGATTAATTCGTAAAACTTTATAACTAAAAATTAGTTCCGCACATTTTGAAAATAATGATGATCCGTATGCAGAACATCCACTACCGAAAATTAGCTTTTTCTTTTTTTTTTTTTAAATAGGCCTATTCGAATACGCATCATCATTTTATCAGTAATTTGTTTCTTTCCTTTTTGGAAAGGGGGGGGGGGGGTTAACACAGCACATTATTATAGTACTGCACAGATTAATACAAATCCAGAAAGAGTCTACGAATGGGCAATTTAAAAAAAAAAGAATCAGTTAAGATTTCTTTTTATTCACAAACACAATAACATTTTTCCATATGACAGAGGCATTACACTATGAACATATTTACATCAAGAACGTCCGCGGAAGTGACTTTATTTATAGCGCATGCGTATTAAACACAGTAAAAGAGTTCCCTTCAGGGGAAATTACTCACCTTTTGAAAATGGGGAATAGGCAAAAAGTCTGTAGCCTACACACCATTTTGTCCGGGATATTGCACTCAGTTTTGGTTGATGAACTTAAACCGACATAAAGTCAATTTATGCTTTGTTCAATTAAAATTTTAAATGTTTGGAACAGTGCTGATCAATGAAATTACTGGAAACAGAAAACAGATGACCTCTCACTGGTTTTAAAACAGGGGAGTTGATAATAAATTTTGCCTACTAATATATTATTTTGTTGCAAATGCCAAAATAGTATTCTTAGCCATCCGCTTTTTTTTTATACCTATCCCCTGGAAATATTTTCAGTCGTGCTTTTTAAGCTGATATTCAAGGGTTATATTAAGTCTTAGATATCAGACAATTTCAAAACCATCGACAGCAAGAGGATGATTGAAATTGATAACTGGAAATATTTTGGTTAGTAGGAAGTTAAACGTATTGATCGTATTTCGATTATCCAGGAAGCAAGTTTCTGTACTTTCTAAGCAATGTAAAAATAGCTAAAATTTCTCAGTTTTGTGAAGTGGTCTTCCTGTCATGATATTATCTACCCATACTGCACCTCAGATTAAATCTGTGACTTCACACTATAGCCTAAACATCGACAGAAAGTAATATACGCCACTGCATTCCTGTTTGTCGCCAGGTTTGTTTTATTTAATTTCAAGTTTCCATTATCATAACTTAGCAAAAGAGACTAGAGAATCGAAGTAACTGTTTCATTTTTTACCGAAGCCTAAAAGCAAGGATGAAAAGTAGTATACAGTTGTTGACTAGGGTAGACGGAAACAGTCAACCTGTTGCCCAAAACTCCTCTCAACAACTGCGTATCTTGTTATACATGTACTTCCTTTACCGATTGAAAAGGAAACTCAGTTTAGCGCCGTATGACGTCAGCTATTGCACTTTTTAAAGTAAGAAAAGATAATATAATATATCATAGGGACTGTTTCTTTTTTTAGGTATAACAATTGATTATGAATTAAAACTTTATTGCTTTGTAAACTTTTGCTTGATTTTGATCTCGTCAAATCAATGCAAAGGTAATCAATCAAAAATATTAAGATGGAATTTTTTTTCTAATTACACGAGTGTATTTTCTTTTTTTTTTTTTTTTTTTTTTACAAAATTAATATGAGTAAAAAAACAATTACTGACCAAACTAAAATTAAGCTTTTGTAACACTTTTACTTTTAACAAATGACTTAGAATTGGGTCTGCATATGTCTCCTTCCAAAGAATCAAAACAAACTTCAGTAATGCCAAAGACACCTAATAGAAGTATATAGATTAAAATGACTGAAATCCAAGCTATGTACATTTTAATAATTAAATCAAGCAAGCATGATAACTAAATATAACCAAACAATCAACAATTCCAACAATAAAAAAAATCTGCTATGCCAAATGAACTGTGTTTAAAAATATAAACTTATTCCTGAAAATAAAAATTATATTTTTCCCCTCACAGCCTGCAAATTATATACAGGTTAAACCTCCTATTACAAAATCACAGAGACACCATGGAGGCACTGTGGAGAGAAGTTTATGTCTGCAAGACATCATAACAAGTCATCAAGAACTGCATTAAACCTCTGGTAACAAACACGAGCTATAGTCATAGAGACGCTAAAGGTAAGTTAGTCACAAATACACCAGGGACCTATGTCCCTGAGCTGGTTAAACTAACAATTCTATTGTTTCTAAACACAACCCAGGAACCTAGCACAAGTCACCATACTACAGCAATGAGTAACAACAAAAGAAGATGAATCTAAGATTGATTGATTCAAGGTTTTACGTTCCTATGAGAATTTTTCACTTATATACACACGTCAACAAATACCGATGAAGGACTCAAGGCCATTTAGGAGTGAGGGTTCTTTATTGTTTGCCGACATTTCCGATATCTTAATTCCTGAATGTTGACCGACCAACGATCGATTTAACAAAGTGTCTTCCCAATGTGTCACGATGATCGATTGATTGTATGTTGTTTAATGTCCGTCTTGAGAATTTTTCTCTCATATGGAGACACCACCACTTTCAGGTGGAGAACTGCGAATTTTTGTCCTATACTCGGCACTGAGGATCATTGTGCAGAGCCAATATCACGTGACAAATTAAACGAAGAATGATCTAACAAAATGAACTTTCCAATTTAAAAATAAATTTAAAAAAGTATAAAAAGTCAACATGCAAGAGTTATCTTCCCTAAATACCCAAGTCTCAAAACAAGGTACGTCTGATTTACTGATTGTATGTTGGTACGTCTGACTGAATATATTTTTTACGTCCCTCTCGAGGAGTTTTCACTCATATGGAGACGCCACCACTTGCCGGTGGAGAGCAGCGAATTTTGTCCTACTCTCGGCACTGCGGGTCATTGAGCAGAAAGGGATCTTTTTCGTGCCTGTTAATACTGCAACATGGGACCTCGGTTTACATAGTCTCATCCGAGGGACCGGTCTCCACGTCTAACAGTGGGATTCGAACCCGCGTCCTTACTTGATATTTTGGATGAAGTATAAACCGAGGTCCGTTTAGCAGTAGGTACTGGCACGACAAACCCCGTAATTGCTCAATGCCCCTGAGAGTCCAGCATAGGAGAAAATATTTGCAGCTCTCCATCGGAAAGTGGTGACATCTCTGAGTGTAAAAATTATCGTTTTGTTTTGGGTACGTTTCGGTCATTTTGGACATAGTAATGCCCCTTAGACTTTCCAGTCCAAAAATTACAGTTATTTGCAGTTTCTGTTTCTCTTTGCTTGAGGCCTTAGGCCGAACAGAAAGAGATTGGTCAGAGGGTCGACAAAATGTTTTTAAACACCTTTTATTCTTTATTTTTACACATTATGATGATTATATAAATTTCGTTTCCGTGAAGTTCTGTAAAGTTCAGTCGAACTCCAAGGAATATAAATAAGGTAATTTTAGCTGACCCCTCCCACACTGTGAAGAAAACAAGACATTATCCCATCGGCAAATCCAACATCTCACTCTGTAGTCAAACATTGATGTTCTATGACCGCTCCTTAAAACATTGGAAATGTTAATTTTTTTAAAAAAAATAGAAACGTAGATACCGCCCCTGAGTCAACGTCTGATTTTTTTTCTGTGACTCGATCCAACAACATGTACATGCATGTATTGAGAAAAGAATTACCTATTTGTTTTGGTTAACGTGTCCTTGCGCTAAACAGAAAACGAAACAAGATTTCCGGGTATTTTCCTTTAACTTAATATCGTACAGAACGCCATTTGCAGAGAGAATATTTAAGCAACCTAATTGATAAGTGATACATGGATGTATACGTTTATTTTAAAATACAAATTAACTAATCATCTAATAGAAATGTTGAATTTCTGAGCAATAACACTGAAGTACAACTTTTTGGGGTTTTTCATCAAATACAATGTTTAAAAAATACAAAACACTCAACAAATTTTAAACAGTGTCATTAATATGTATCGAGGTAATGTTTCTCAAATTGCAAATCACGAAAAATTATTGTAGATCTCACCATCTACCATTGTCGCATACCATGGCCAAAATGTACCGTCCTGTTCAATTTTGGCAGTCAGAATATTTTGTATACCATTAAAATATTGGCCTATGCAAGTTAAATATAGTCAGAAAATGAATTTTAACACAAATACTCAATTTACAAAATATTTCTTGTTTACTGATGGTGTCGATGTTATTTTCAACTGTGAAGGAAAGAAACAAATATGTTATTGACTGAACATGATGTCATATATATCATAAAGGTGTAAACACAATGTACTCAAGATTACGACAATTTATGTGATCAAATGGTCACGGGTAGGAGAGAGCTGTTGTGCAGACTCGAACCGTGGCTTGAGACGATGACTATCTACAAAAGTTATACAAAAATGTCCATTATTTTTACAACGAAATATATTGAAATTCTTAGTAATGATATTTAAGTAAAACTTACCTTTATATATAATAAATATAACCTATTAATTTACAGGATGGACCACATTTCTCGTCTATCAGAGGTCCTGTATGTTGGTCTGTGTCGTAAGATAGGGACACCGAGAGAAGTAGCCATCAGAAGGGACGTGATGGACATGGAAGAGATGATAAAGAAACCTGTTAATAATCACAAAGGAATTGCCGTAATGGAGAGTGGAAGTTATAGAGAGGGATTTAGGCTGAGATCATCTGACAGGGATACAATGCTCTGGAGTTGTAATTATAAATTAATAACTGACTTCTACCAGTCTCGGTTTTATAATACAACAAAACATGTTCTTGTCTTAATGGAAGATTCTGATACACCTCCAGGATTTGTCAAACTGCGTCTCCTGACCTCTGCACCAGTGCCGACACCATGCCTCGTTCTCGTCAATGGTGGGACTTATTTATCAAGTCGTCTATGGAGAGAATATAGTTTTCAGATCAGGAATAAGACCAGTCCCTTCAATAAAAGTTTCAGAATCCATGGTCCTTGTAGCAGTGGTTTCTATGGATCTCTTGAATTCGATGAAGCTTATTGTTTAGCCACTATTCATTCGTTTAAACTGTTAGGAAATTGGGTTGACAGATGTCAGAGATACACCTGGCCGCCGGTACCTGTGTTAGAAAAAATCCTTAAAAATGAATGTCACTGTGTGCCTGTTGGCAGTAAAGTTGATGTGACCTCTTACGAATTGGAATGGAGATTATCATATTCTCAAGCCGAGCAACAGCTAGTTTGTACCATGAATCATACTCAATTTCTATGTTACGGACTCCTGAAAATATTTCTAAAGGATGTTATCAATTGTAGAGAGGATAATTTACTGTGTTCATATTACATAAAGACTACAATGTTCTGGATGATGCAATCAGGACAAGTTAGATGGTGCCCGAATAACTTACTGGATTGCTTTTGGAGTTGCTTTAAAAATGTTATTCATTGTGTTTATCGTGGAGTTTTTCCAAACTTTTTTATCCCACAGAACAACATGTTCATAAACAAAGTTATAGGTGTTGCACGTGAATCTCTTTTACAACAGCTTTATCAGTATAACAGAATGGGCGTGTCCTGTTTACTGTTGAGTCCGACTGTCAGATCAATCCTAGAACCAGCCCTCAGTAGCCCGTCCTTTGTGCTATCCCCTGCTAAGGGAGAATTCATGAGTATTGTAGATTTAGATATATGTGGTATGAATGAATTATTTAAAATAGGTTTTTTTGCACAACACATGTTGGACTCTTATCTATACTTAAAATCAGTTAATGTACTATTTCGGTTATTAATCTCACCACACCAGTTGTTAACATTACAAGACTGTACTGCTCAGGCTCTTGTTCGTTTAGCCTTCATAATGGCAAACAGTACCTCATATTGTACGCATAAAAATATCTATAACTTAGATTCATTAATTTGTAGCATGTTAAAAAGGGCAGCAAGATTAGGTCCTGTGTCTTATTTACTGTATTTAGCACTGTACTACTATAGAACAGGAAGATATGGTAAGACAGGACGTATATGCTATCTCACTAAACAAAGACTGTCACAGGGCTTTATTATGTATATTTCTGTTGATAGGCAGAGGTACAGTGAAGCTGTAGGTAATCTGTCTTTGTCTCAAAGAATGACGATAGCATGGGTGGAAGTTGTGCGTTTATTTAAAAGAATTCCCTATATTGAAGAATTATGTTTAGAACAAAATGTGAGTCAAGAACATGGAAAACCAAAACTACAATTATCACCGTTTGTTATAGTAGAGATGCTGTCAGTGTTATCGCACTATAGACTAGGTAATAGATCTCAGTGTTTACAGTCACTGGCAGACCTACAGACACTGCTGCTCTATGATGACGGGACATATGTTCCTTTACAAATCAGAGACCTATCCTGGCAGATACTAGGAATCTGTCAGCATGTTGTGAGAGATTTACATGGGGCTATAGAGTCTTATAAAGAGTCGCTCAGACAGGAACCATATCATTGCATAAAAGAAGCTACATATTTTAGAATAGAATGTGTTAAACAACAACTATAGAGAAATGAACACATGTTAATGTAGGTTTCTAAATGTTTCTGTCTTAATTTAAAGAGTTGTAGACCAGAAAGTGGTATTTTTACGATATAATTGTAAAGGACAAAACGTATTTTTATGAAGATAATATGCCCCCAACTTAAAGTAGACTGGAAATTTTTATGATTTAATTATAAATGAGAATACATCTTTAAAAAAACTACAAAAGAATTGTATATCCACATCATATAGCTGGACTCTTTTGTACATGTATGAAAGAGTTCTTAATTACGCAATGGTCTCTTCCGTCAGTGGAGCATGACGTAAATATCAATAAATTAATACAATATTTTACATTTATAAATGTACTTTGTATGATGAATTAAAAACATAAATATTAACAGAACAATGGCTTAAAGGTTTTTTAATGTGGGACTAAGACCAAAAAACATAAGCTTATGCATATTACACCATTTCCAGCCAGATGATACATTCAAAACATTTTATCTTTATTAAACAATAAAAGGGGCCCTTGTAAAATTTGACACAGAGTTTTGAGAAAACTTAAACAATTTTTTTCTTTAGATGTTGATACCGAAATTAAAGCCGCAGTTGTTGCAGAAAAAATACATAATTCGCTTACTTTTTTCAAAGATTCGTGTATTTTTAGTAAAATAATCAGTGGAGCCCCACCCTAACACTAGAACACCTGACCCAAGCGCCATGAAATTCATAATTTTGGAAGAAACACTCTTCGTCATTGTAACTCTGTACTTAAGTTTTCTTAATACCCAGGGTTAGACGAGAATGTTTTCAAAAAATTCATGTTTTTTTTCACTACATAATCAATCAATAGACCCCCTTATACACCAGAACCCATGACTCAGGGGCCATAAAATTCACAATTTTGTAAGAAACACCCTTGCTCATTTTTAAATTATATTCTAAGTATGATTATTTAATAATCAACAGTTTTATTGTTTGATGTCCAGGAGTGAAGAAGAATATTGTTAAAGATTGCATTATTTGTGGTGCATTTAGCACCACCCCTCTGGCCCCCAAGGGGGCAGGGACCCTGATATTAACTTTTTTGTTCCCTTTCACCCATGCATTGGTTGAAATTGGTTAAGCGGCTTCAGATAAGAAGGTCAATATGTTCAAATGTTAACACACGACAAACGACGACAGAGAAAAACAGATTGCAATTATTATAGGTCATCGAGTGATGAGAAAAACTTGCACAACGTGTGACATGATAAATTTTCAATCATCATTTTTTTCTTTACTTTACGACAAATCTAAACTGTTAATGTGCATTTTTTCTTTTTAAAAAAAAATAGTATTATTCGTGATAAATATGGTGGGCATAAAAGACATTTAGAATAGAAGTATCTATTTAAAGACTAAACATTTACTTTGCTTTACGTATAAAAAAAAGAATTACATTATAGGAAAGTGTTTCTGACTAAATAAATATCGACCACAATATACATGCATGTAGCTGATGATTTAAAGACGTCCTAGACACATCAACTTGTTTGTCAACAATTTACCTAACGAAATAATGACTTCGAAGAAAGGTAAAAGTCTTGTTTCATCAACTTGTTTGTCAATAATGTACCTTGTAGATTTTTTTTATAATTTGTAGAAATTTTTAAATTTTTCTTTTAGCTCTTGCGTATCGAATCAACTGAGATATATGAACTCCGTATCCGGTGATGAAGGTATATTAAATTTTTCCATAAAAATAATATGTCCTTGGTCTTCTTTGAAAATAAATAACTATTCTATCTAAAGAAAGCTTTGAAAAGGTAGCTAATCTAGATCGAAAATAAATGCTACACCATTCTGAATTTTAACCTAAACTTTTCATTTATACAAATTGTTAAAACATTTCGTTAATAGATTTATATGTACTTTAAATTATCAAATAAGATATATAACTTATGCATGCCTTTAATTAATTCATTAAAAGGTTTAATCATTTTTAGGGTACTACTACGATTATGTGTTTTAAGGACAGGTAACTCAAGTGTGAAAAATGACCAACTAAGTGCCGATTTTTGAGTTATCATTTTTAGGAATTACATATATTACATTTAGGCTTCTTCGGCATTGGTATTGTTATATACACAAAAGGGTTCCTTACAATATTTTGTACACAAAAGTGTTGACCAAAAGAAGGAGAATGTTTTCACTCTACCTGATAATTACTGTTGGTATTTTAAGCGTCCAGCGGAACCTAGCTGGAACGCCTGCAACGGGTGTCTTCTTGGGAAAGTTGTCGCCGTATCAGCTTGGGATGGTATCTCGTCAAGTTATTGTGTCGGTTTTTGAAGCTATGCTCTATGTAATAAGAAAATGATTACCGTTTTCTTATTACATAGAGCATTCTTGTTGTCATTTTGATTTCAATCAATAAAATCAACGTGATGTTGACTGCAACTGGCTTAAAATAATGTCATTATACAATGTATATGGAATTTACATACGTGTACACACAACACATATAATCTTATCTCATCATTTGTATGGGATTGAAAACTTTCTTGGAAAGAAAACAAACTGAGATATGGCAAAAAGCCATTTCTACGGTTCGTTTCTTGAGCCATTACTATTCAGCATGAAACTTCTTACTCTTTTAAGCTTTAAGCTTTATTAAATTATACTAAACGCGTTTTAAATGTCTCTGTTTATTTTCATTCAATTGTGAAAGGCCTCATTTTTAATTATATATGAATAGATGTACATAAGTAGAAATGGTTTATAATTGAAGTATAACAAAGAAAAGGCATTCACAAAGAGCGTGCCTTAAAATATTGAATAAATCGAGAGACATAAACTACATATGCAGGTGATAAGAGTATGTTCTTCTTCTACATGCATTATTAAGAATGTTGCGTTTGCAAAACTGGATCAAATTTAGTTCATTTAAAAGTAAATATTCCATAATTTTTTCAAAAAAATCATTGAAACAAAACAAAATGCAAACATGGTCCATAATCAATACGTTAAACTTGTACCAAAAATCAACTTAATTTTTGCAAGCACTTAGATAAAAACGTTGGAAAACAAGGTGGGACAAACTAACAGGCAGACAAAATAACCCATTACGGTAAACTGACTAAACTCGTAGCACCAGGTGGGACAAACTGACAAACAGAGGGAGAGACAGACAGACAGACAGACAGACAGAGATTCAGACAGGTGGATGAACAGATAGATGAAGCTTCACCAGATTGGTAAGAAAACTTGACAAAAAATTTTGTTCTTATGTTATCGTCATCGTCTTAAAGTTTCTTCAGTCAAGAACAGTCAATAACATTTAAGAAGTAATGCAAGTTTATGCTTTTTGATAATTGAATAATTTCATAAAAGAATAATACACATGAATGCTGGACTTTTTTTCCAGTCAAAACGACGATTTGGTTCAAAAATAATCTCCCTCTTCAGGCCTTTTGAATACTGTTTCCTTGAATTGTTGATCATTCTATTGAGCATACACATCAATAATTTCATACTTTTTCCAAACTTAATTATAACCCGTAAGTACTCGTACATATCCATTTAAAGAATGAATCTTAAATCCACGTTATGACAATTTTTGCAATGTATACGTACAGTGAATGCAGTTGAAAATATGGATAAATATTAAAAATGCAATTTCACGAATCTAGAAGTTATTGGGAAGTAATTTCACAATTTTACAGAGGTTCAAGGTTAAAATTCAAACGTTTTTGTCTTGCATTGTTTCGGAAATTGGGAAATCGGACATGGGATGACAATGTTGTTGAATGTTTGTTATGACAAAGTTGTCCGATCTGAAGGATTCAATACTGAGTAGATAAGTACACTGCTCTTATTGTCATTAGTTTCATTGTGCTGTCCATGTGTGAAACAGATGAAAAATAATCCCTGGACTTTACCAGATAGCATGCAATATTTTCTAGATTAACAGAAGACTTTTTTTTTTAGCGAAACAAATATTTTGCAAAAGGTGTTTAAGGGTTCATGTTTTTCCTGATCCTGATCATAGGTTAACAGAAAGACAAGAGAGTAAAGATTGTAGACAAAGACAATACAGTTATAATTCACTAGATTGAATAAAAGCTAAATAATTCTGAAACTTTTAGTTTAGGAAAAAGGCCTATGAAAAATTGTTAGTCAAGATACTACATGTACTTTAAATTGGCTTCTAATGTCAGTCTAATGGCCATTTAAATTAAAAAATGCTGACTATAATGTATCTAAAAACAACTTAACGTATATGTCACTAGACAAGGGTGCGTCTTTTGCAATTTGGGATTATACTTTTCATTTGTCTTACCCTTACACAGTAAAAGAGCATAGAATTGGGATGAGGAATTGGAGCCTTGTCTTTCAAAATACTGTGCTCCAATTCAAGAAAAAGTAAAACAGTGTGCAAGGAAGGGTGACACATCGATCTCCCTCAATATAAGGACCTCCAAATAGAGGGAGAGAACTGGGATGAAGAACTAGAGTCCTAATAAGAAAGATGAATATCATATTTGGCATGTAGGTAAATTTGAAAAAAAAGTACAGGAAATTGATGCTGATTGGATGATATGTATAATTAAAAATATGTCTGAAGTAAATTACACTTTTTAATAATTAATTTAAACTATTGAAAAAATTGATGGACCGATGAATATCACCTCTAGTTTAAATAAACCTCTAGTTTGAATTTTCATATTCAACAATCTCATTTTATTTCCTCCAAAAGTACTCAATTCAAATTCTATATATATATATATATATATATATATATATATATATATATATATATATATATATATATATATATATATATATATATATAGGTATATGAGGTTGTTTGTGGGCACCGAGCTTTTAAGCTGGTTTGTGGGATCTCGCATTTCTACATTGCATAGATATGTCATATTCATAATTTAGGCGTTATATATGGTCCTTATGTAATATATAATATAATTTTTGAGTTAATATTATAAATATTGTATATAATTGTGGGTCAAAACATACATATATATAGAGCATTGTGGGATAAACTATATACATCGCACAATGCTCTTCACTTATTAATTCTATGACCCGCAATATTATTTTATGCTATATATAATATTATTTGCTGTCATTCACAATGAAAAGACATTAGAATTAACGTTTGATAAAATATCAATAAATATATTCATGTATGTATATTTACTTATTTACAAAGTAGAATAAACCAATAAGAACAGTTTCGCTCATTTCAATATAAAATTTTCATATTAAATAATGATTTACTGCGATAAATTATTTATAAGAATCTTAACAGGATATTCTATGGATATTCTCTCTCGCAATGTAATACATACAATCAACTGCCCAACAATGTTATATATGTATAGTGACCCACAAACAGCGATGATCACTACATTTACTATACAAAGAGTGTCCCACAATCATGTATAATCACATGAGGTATATGTATATTCATCCCACAATTCATAATAAACATATAAACAGTGACCCACAGTTTTAACTACCTGCAATATATTGATCCAACAATTGATTATTAACATACAATGAATATACAGGGACCCACAATAACTTTTAATCAAATACAATGTATTTATTGCACAATCCGTTATATACATATATACAGTGACCCACAAACTGGAACAATCATTATAGATTACACCACCCCCCATTTTTTATATACATACATACAGTGACCAACAATCAGTAATATATTTATTTATATTTTGTTCAAAAGATGAAGTAGAGAACGAGTGCCACTGTTTATTAAATTGTACAGAAAACTCGAAATAGAGATCAGATTTCTTATCTAGCGTTTATTGCAACACAACTCTTTCTATGTCGGATCTAAATACTTTTACTTTCCTTTTGTAGCATTTTCTTAGGCACACCTCAAAATATTTATATTAATCATACATGCAAATGCAAGCTTTGTTGTACAGAAAACCGCTATGCACAAAATATTTGTGTGGCGGTATATACATTTCCTTTATTTTTTGTTAAAAGAGACATCTAGGTCCGAAGGGCTGAGTGTTTAAATATTTGTTTTAAATGTTTCTGATATGATTACATTGTATGATACATGTAACACATGCCGCGATAATAAACAATCTACGTACTTATTTATCACACAATTCTATATATTATGGAAACATTGACCCTCAGTCAGTTATAATCACGAGCGATAATATACCCCACAATTCATTTTATATTTATAAAAATTAACTCAGAATCAGTTTTAATCACGTGCAATATATTTATTCCACCAAATTTTCAGTATTACTTTATAATTACTTTCGGATCATATCAAATAATGATTCACTGCGACACATTATTTATAAGAATCTTAACTATATATTCTAGGGATATTCTCTCTCACAATATATTTATCGCACAATCCGTTATAAACTTGTATACAGTGACCAACAAACTGGTATAATTTCTACATCAACCCCCACCCCACCCCCCATTCATTATATATACATACAAACAGTGACCCACAATCAGTAATAATCACGTGCACTATATTTATGTATTTTTTTCTAAAGATTAAGTAAAGAACGAGTGCCACTTTTATTGAATTGTACAGAATACTTGAAATGTACAGATCAGGCTTATTAATTAGCGTTTATTGCAACCCAACTTCTTCTATTTCGGATCTAAATACTTTTATTTTCCTTTTAACGCATTTTCCTAGGCACACCTCAAAATATTTATATTAATCATACATGCAAATGCAAGCTTTGTTGTACAGAAAACCGCTATGCAAAATATTATTGTGTAGCGGTATATATATTTCCTTTATTTTTATTAAAAGTGACATCAAGGTCCGAAGGGCCGAGTGTTTGAATATTTGTTTTAAATGTTTCTGATATGATTACATTGTATGATAACACATGCCGCTATAATAAACAATTTACGTACTTATTTATCCAACAATTCTTTATATTATGTAAACATTGACCCTCAGTCAGTTATAATCACGTGCGATAATATACCCCACAATTCATTTTATATTTATAAAAGTAACTCCCAATCAGTTGTAATCACGTGCAATATATTTATTCCACCAAATTTTCAGTATTACTTTATAATTAATTACTTTCGGATCATATCAAATAATGATTCACTGCAAAACATTATTCATAAGAATCTTAACTTTATATTCTAGGGATATTCTCTCTTACAATATATTTATCGCACAATCCGTCATAAACTTGTATACAGTGAGCCACAAACTGGTATAATCACTACATCACACACACACATACCCGCTTTATTATATATACATACAAACAGTGACCCACAATCAGTAATAACCACGTGCAGTATATTTATGTATTTTTTTCTAAAGATTAAGTAAAGAACGAGTGCCACTTTTATTGAATTGTACAGAATACTTGAAATGTACAGATCAGGCTTATTAATTAGCGTTTATTGCAACCCAACTTCTTCTATTTCGGATCTAAATACTTTTATTTTCCTTTTAATGTATTTTCCTAGGCACACCTCAAAATATTTATATTAATCATACATGCAAATGCAAGCTTTGTTGTACAGAAAACCGCTATGCAAAATATTATTGTGTAGCGGTATATATATTTCCTTTATTTTTTTTAAAAGTGACATCAAGGTCCGAAGGGCCGAGTGTTTGAATATTTGTTTTAAATGCTTCTGATATGATTACATTGTATGATAACACATGCCGCTATAATAAACAATTTACGTACTTATTTATCCAACAATTCTTTATGTTATGTAAACATTGAACCTCAGTCAGTTATAATCACGTGCGATAATATACACCACAATTCATTTTACTTTTATAAACAGTAACTCCCAATCAGTTTTAATCACGTGCAATACATTTATTCCACCAAATTTTCAGTATTACTTTATAATTACTTTCGGATCATATCAAATAATGATTCATTGCGAAACATTATTTATAAGAATCTTGACTATATATTTTAGGGATATTCTCTCTCATAATATATTTATCGCACAATCCGTTATAAACTTGTATACAGTGACTCACAAACTGGTATAATCACTACATCAACCCCCCATCCCCCCCCCATTTATTATATATATATACAAACAGTGACCCAAAATCAGTAATAATCACGTGCAGTATATTTATGTTTTTTTTTTCTTAAGATAGAGTAGAGAACGAGTGCCACTTTTATTAAATTGTACAGAATACTTGAAATGTACAGATCAGATTTATTACCTAGCGTTTATTGCATCCCAACCTCTTCTCTTTCGGATCTAAATATTTTTATTTTCCTTTTAACGCATTTTCCTAGGCACACCTCAAAAAATCTGTATTAATCATACATGCAAATGCAAGCTTTGTTGTACAGAAAACCGCTATGCAAAATATTATTGTGTAACGGTATATATATTTCCTTTATTTTTTTAAAAAGTGACATCTAGGTCCGAAGGGCCGAGTGTTTGAATATTTGTTTTAAATGTTTCTGATATGATTACATTGTATGATAACACATGCCGCTATAATAAACAATTTACGTACTTATTTATCCAACAATTCTTTATATTATGTAAACATTGACCCTCAGTCTGTTATAATCACGTGCGATAATATACCCCACAATTCATTTTATATTTATAAACAGTAACTCCCAATCAGTTTTAATCACGTGCAATATATTTATTCCACCAGATTTTCAGTATTACTTTATAATTAATTACTTTCGGATCATATCAAATAATGATTCACTGCGAAACATTATTCATAAAAATCTTAACTACATATTCTAGGGATATTCTCTCTCACAATATATTTATCGCACAATCCGTTATAAACTTGTATACAGTGACCCACAAACTGGTATAATCACTACATCAACCCCCCCCCCATTTATTATATATACATACAAACAGTGACCCAAAATCAGTTATAATCACGTGCAGTATATTTATGTATTTTTTTTCTAAAGATTAAGTAAAGAACGAATGCCACTTTTATTGAATTGTACAGAAAACTCGAAATAGAGATCAGATTTATTATTTAGCGTTTATTGCAACACAACTCTTTCTATGTCGGATCTATATACTTTTATTTTCCTTTTAATGCATTTTCCTAGGCACACCTCAAAATATTTATATTAATCATACATGCAAATGCAAGCTTTGTTGTACATAAAACCGCTATACAAAATATTATTATGTAGCGGTATAAATATTTCCTTTATTTTTGTTAAAAGTGACATCTAGGTCCGAAGGGCCGAGTGTTTGAATTTTTGTATTAAATGTTTCTGATATGATTGTATTGTATGATAACACATGCCGCTATAATAAACGATTTACTTACATATTTATCCAACAATTCTTTATAACATATAAACATTGACCCACAATCAGTTATACATGTAATCACATGCGATAATTTATCCCACAATTCATTTAATATTTATAAATAGTAACTTACAATCAGTTTTAATCACGTGCAATATATTATTCCAAACTTTATAAAATGCATATATACAGTGACCAAAAATCAGTGAAGATCACGTGCAATATATTTATCCCACAGCCATCATATACATATACATGTATATAGAGGGACCCACAAACTCAGGTACAATCACTACATCACCCCCCCCCCCTTTCAATTCTTCATATGCATAATTATACAGTGGCCCGCAAACACTTTAAATCACATGAAGTATATCTATAAAACAATTTATTATACATACATACATATATTCAGTGACCAACAATTTATTTAAATAAAACATTGTGCAATATATATATCCCATATTTCAGTATATGCATATATATAGTGACCAAAAAACAATAGGTTTTTACGGTATGCGCATTTAAATATAGTGAATCTCAGAGTGGTACATGTATATATGTAAACTCACTTTATATAATATTGAATTATCATATTATCTAATAAATAATCCAAACAGAGTCAAAACTTTGACTCATTTTTTTCAACGTCTTTTTCTCGCTTCATATACATGTATTTACCATGTTGACCATCGGAATTCAGCGCAGCACAAACCCGATCATAAACCATTATGAATAATTAAAAATGCCATAAATCTCTCAAAAATCAATAAAGCGAAACAACATTTTAACTTCATCTGTAAGTCATCAAGATACACTCACATACTAAAAAATCTGCAAGCGTTTAGAAAAAAAGTGCGGAAAACCAAGTAGGACAGACTGACGGGGATGGACAGACAGACGCAGAGGAAACCTATAGTCCCCTCCGATTTCACCGGTAGGGGACTAATAAAGGTTATCTAACAACATGCAAAGATATGATTAAAAATTTGATATAAAGTCTGGGTACAAAACTGATCACTCAATTATTGAACTTTCATATTTTATTTTCAGAGTTTAAGATGGGTAAAGGGTTCTGGAAGTTTAATAGCTCTCTGTTAAAAGATAAAAGCTATATAAGTTTAGTTAAAGACACAATAATAGGATTAAACTTCAGTATGCAGCTACCCCATATACATGTAATTGTGTAATGTTTAAGGACATAAAAAACACAGAAAATAATTTTATAATTGATGACCAATTATTCCCTAGAAATGCTACTTCTTGATATAAGAATTAACACTCTAAAGTATCAATACAGAAAGAAATAGTAAAGAGAATGAGAAGAAAATCCTTTAGATGAAGAAATACAAGAATTAGAAATCATCAGAAGTTTCAGTGATTCTCACGAAACTAATGAAAAAAACTTTATACTGCAATATCTAAATTTAAAGAAGATAGAAAACATATAAATAGTCTGTTTGTAAGAACAAAAGCTAAATGGGTAGAATATGGTGAGAAACCTAAAATATTTTTCTTGAGTCTAGAAAAGATCTAGAGAAATTACATCGATAAAACAGTAACAATATTTATCCATGGAAACGGTTTAGAAATAAACTGGCAACAAGAATTTCTTAAAGAAATTGAGAATTTTAATCTTAATCTACACTCCTCCTGTGATAACACTTTACTAGATATAAATTTAAATAATTTACAAATCAAGGACAACATTCAGTGGAGTCAGCTTCCAAATTAGAGGGTCTGTTAACCAGGGAAGAAGCATCACTTGCATTGAAAAATATGAAAATGTATTGTACAAGACTTAAGAATATCTTAAATTTGGCTGTGATTATTAGATGGATTTAAGTTTTATATAAAAATGCCACATTATGTGTTTTGCAGAATGGTATTTTCCCCAGATTCTTTTGCATAGGTAGAGAGTGTCGTCAATGAGACCCTGTCTCACCATACATTTTCAATCTTTGTGTCGAGATAATGGGCCACCTTATTAGACCAAATAAAAATATAAAGGGTATAAAACTTTGTATAGAAACAGTCTGCTTATTGCAATATGCAGATAATACAGTGATATTTTTGGATGGGTCTGAAAAGAAGTTTTAAGAGTGCACTAGATCTTCTTTTCCAGTTTGCTAAATTTTCAGGTTTAAAGCCTAACTTTGTAAGACAAAAGCCATATGGATTGGTTCAAAAAGTAATTGTAATGAAAAATTGTGCAATGGATATAATTTAAAGTAGACATCTGAGAACCTTACAATATTGGGAATAACATTTAATGCCAGTCTTGACAATATTGAAGAGATTAATTTTATTAACAGAATAATTGATATATACAAAGAAATGCGTCACTGAGGAAAATACATATAACACCTCTGGGTAGAAATACCTTTACAAAATCTCTTTTTCTTTCAAAAATTACACATTCATTGTTAACTTTGCCAAAACCATGTAATGAAACAATGAATAACCATGAGAAGTTTTTTAAAGTTAGTATGGCACAATAAAAATGATAAAATAGCTCGAAATATAATGGTTTTAAATTATGATGATGGTGGCTTTAGAATGCCACATTTGCCAAAATTTATTAAGTCACTTAATCGGATCAGGAGGTTGATATATACGGTCTCTACCTACAACATTTATGGAACTACAGGCTGTAATAATATAAAAAAAAAAAATACAGTTTGGATCAGGATATGGCTTATTTTTTTTTAGTAAAAAAAACAAATAATATGTTTTTGAAATAAATTCTTCCTAACTATAAAGAATTTATTAATTTATTTAAACCTGAAAATATTCTTCACATCGTGAAAGAATTTTTATTGTTTAACAGTGGTATCATAGTACAAAGTAAATCTGTTTTTACGAACAATTACAAGCAAATGGTTTTCATATTGTGTCTGATCTATTTGATACCGAAGGTAATTTGTTATTCCTTTGATTGTATTCCCATTAATTATGATGTTTTAATCCCATTTACTAATTATGAAGGGCTTAGACTTTACTGAAAAAAATGGGCCGAAGTTAAACAATGCAGAACTTCAGTTAAATAATTGGAATATACATTCCCACATATATTTAGGTTCTTTGTCGTGATGATTCCGGCTGTAAATCATAATACAATAAATTTCTTTCCAACCTGTATGAGTTACAAAATGGACAAGAGATTTAGGTTTGCAGAATTTTCTTTAACTGAAAAAAACCTTTTTCAAACTTAAAATACTTAAGTTAAGATTCAAATCTCAAAAAGTTCAATTGTAAAATCATACATAGGATTTATGGAACTTGTACCTTATTGTTTTTATCTAAAATTAAAGATAAACCACTGTGTTCTGTCTGTAATCTAGAGCAGGAAATTTT
The DNA here is from genome assembly GCA_003671525.1 of Saccostrea glomerata. NCBI lineage: Eukaryota > Metazoa > Mollusca > Bivalvia > Ostreida > Ostreidae > Saccostrea > Saccostrea glomerata. The sequence continues at coordinate 69,685 of PRKT01000960.1, forward strand.
TAAGCAGCTTTTTTTTATTACTCACGGTCTTTCTCTTAAGGGAATACGGAATTGTTTAGAAGAATGGATTTTACAAAAAAAACTGGAAAAGATATTAACGTAGACCCAATTTCTGTTATGTAAGGTATTTCTGGAAAAGAAAACACATCTTTAAATGTTATTATCTTGCTTGTAAAACAGCATGTATACCAAAATTTAATAGAAATTGTAAACCATTCATATTCAACGAAGTTAAAAATATATCATGTAAATGCTATAGTTTTGAAAAATATTTTTTTGCATTAAATATTTGGAACACACCCAGTTCAGAAAGAGATGGCTATTGTTAGACAATCTATTTGAATAATAATCAGCTTTATAATATTCATAAAGAAACAGTGTAATTTTTACTTTTGTTTGTTTTTTTTCTTTTTTTTTCTTGTAGTGAAAGAAAACATAATGTAATATGTATACACCATATATATTTGTGTGTATATTGAACAAGATGTTTTTTGTGAAACACAATGCGCCCGGCGCAACTAAGTTACTTATTAACAGAATAATTGATATATACAAAGAAATGCGTCACTGAGGAAAATACATATAACACCTCTGGGTAGAAATACCTTTACAAAATCTCTTTTTCTTTCAAAAATTACACATTCATTGTTAACTTTGCCAAAACCATGTAATGAAACAATGAATAACCATGAGAAGTTTTTTAAAGTTAGTATGGCACAATAAAAATGATAAAATAGCTCGAAATATAATGGTTTTAAATTATGATGATGGTGGCTTTAGAATGCCACATTTGCCAAAATTTATTAAGTCACTTAATCGGATCAGGAGGTTGATATATACGGTCTCTACCTACAACATTTATGGAACTACAGGCTGTAATAATATAAAAAAAAAAAATACAGTTTGGATCAGGATATGGCTTATTTTTTTTTAGTAAAAAAAACAAATAATATGTTTTTGAAATAAATTCTTCCTAACTATAAAGAATTTATTAATTTATTTAAACCTGAAAATATTCTTCACATCGTGAAAGAATTTTTATTGTTTAACAGTGGTATCATAGTACAAAGTAAATCTGTTTTTACGAACAATTACAAGCAAATGGTTTTCATATTGTGTCTGATCTATTTGATACCGAAGGTAATTTGTTATTCCTTTGATTGTATTCCCATTAATTATGATGTTTTAATCCCATTTACTAATTATGAAGGGCTTAGACTTTACTGAAAAAAATGGGCCGAAGTTAAACAATGCAGAACTTCAGTTAAATAATTGGAATATACATTCCCACAAATATTAAGGTTCTTTGTCGTGATGATTCCGGCTGTAAATCATAATACAATAAATTTCTTTCCAACCTGTATGAGTTACAAAATGGACAAGAAATTTAGGTTTGCAGAATTACTTTAACTGAAAAAACCTTTTTCAAACTTAAAATACTTAAGTTAAGATTCAAATCTCAAAAGGTTCAATTGTAAAATCATACATAGGATTAATGGAACTTGTACCTTATTGTTTTCATCTAAAATTAAAGATAAACCACTGTGTTCTGTCTGTAATCTAGAGCAGGAAATTTTTAAGCAGCTTTTTTATTACTCACGGTCTTTCTGTTAAGGGAATACGGAATTGTTAAAAAACATATTTTTAGCATATAGGTCACAGTCAAGGTCACAAGGTCATTGATCTTGGTGTCATTTGAAAGAACTTAATTAGTGGAGTATGCTTACCAAATATGAAGTCTCTATCTTTCATTGATCAAAATTTATGGTGAATGTTCAAAAAAGCTATTTTTAACATATAGGACACAGTCAAGGTCTCAAGGTCATTGACCTTGATGTCATTTGAAAGAGCTTAATTAGTGGAGTATTCATGGTTCAAAAGTTAAAGCGAAGGTTAAAGTTTGCAGACAAACAGACAAACAGACAGGACAAAAACAATATACGCCTCGGATCTTCGATCCAGGCGCATAAAAAACTTTTTTGTATATTACATATATAGGTGATACTGAAATGGATGAGCGTGGTGAAAGACTCAGTGAGTGAATGCTTAATAAAAATATTGCAATGATTATTATTTTTTGTGTGCAATAAATATAGTTTTTTTAACGGGTGGCATTGTAGCTCTCCGGTCTGCCAATACATTTTTTCGGAGAGCTAAAGTTCTGCAGATAGGTCAGAGAATCAGAGAAATCTAACACACCCCTCGCCACATCATGCCTGAAGATTTTTAAAAAATCCAATACTGCATAATGCGGTTTGGTTTTCTTTTTATGAAACACATTTCTTAAGATTTTCCCTAATACTAATTGTATGGTAACAATTGCCAGCCCTTGTTTTGCAGTTAAGAAGGGTACGTTAAATCCACTTGGTACTGGATATGTCAAATCACATTTTAATTTAAACACGTTTACAGTGCAAAGATTGTGTATATTTTAATTGTTAAGGATACCTGTTTATGAAATGGCAAAAATTTTAATCACATGTTTACCCCTTTATCCGACTGGTACATATACATGTGGACAGGACCCCTCCCCCTTCGATATTCAACCCCAGGGCTTGCTGGATATTTTTTTCCACTAATTATATTTATTAAACTTATTCATCATGTGTATCTTAGGAAAAATATTGTGAAAAATCCAAAATAAACTTTCACCCACAAATAAATACCCCACTACACATTTTATGGGAAACTATAATTGGGTCTTTTAGGGTTATGGATGGAGTGTCTGTGTGTGTGGAACGAAAATTTTGTGTTTTTTCACGATTATTGCCTATGGTACACATTATGAATAAATGTAATAAATATAATTTGTGGGAAAAAAAGTCCAACAACACTCGAGGTTGAATA
>PRKT01000960.1:74008-107362 GCA_003671525.1 Saccostrea glomerata
TGCCCCCCCCCCCCCACACACACACACACAATGTTTGAAAATATTTAATTAAGTCCTCAGATTGTTCTCTGAGAATAAAATTTTAAAGATTTAATTTGTAATTTGAAACAGTTTTATAGTTTTACACCCTTTCCTCAAAATTGCGGACATAATTAACAGTTGCCTAGCACCACTCCCATGGGTAATATAAAGATTAGCGTTGATTGCACTTCGACTCAGTTCAGTCTAATGCCGAAGAAAATCACAGAATTTCTTCCTTCTAATCAGCATGCACGATTCACACTCACTAGCAGCCGACATCAGAATTATATACAGCACTACATGTAAATGATTGTGGGTCATGACATCTGTGAATGTGCAATTTAATAGTCGGGCAATAAGTTATTAGATACAAGAAAACATGTGTATTTCAGAATTGCAATAGATGTTGAAAGAATTCTTATATATTCTATGAAAAACTTTGATCACCTATTGTAGCCCCATCCTCTCCCCATGAGAAAAAAAAATGTTTAAAAAATGTCACTAAATATTCAGTAATTCATATCTACTTTCCTAGAAAGAAGGCACGGCTCTTCATTTAAACAATTTTGATGCCCTTAATCCACTGATGATTTGTGACAAGTTTGGTTGATATAAGAAGAAGAAGCTGAAAATGTGAAAAATTTCTAGAAGGATGACAGACAAAATGTGACCAGAAAAGCCCACGGGCTTTATTCAGCTCAGTCGAGCAAAAAATGTTAACCCAAACACCAACAATAAGTCTGTGACCCAATGCTCACTAGATATATCCCCGCTCTGATGTAAATATATATATATTTACATATGGATACACTATCATATTAATAAATACTATAAATTTCAGTTAATACAGGTAGATGCATCAATAGAAAGTTGATTATATTAAAGAAATTCACCGTATGGCATGCCTCAACAAAGTATGTGCTAACATTTTAAGCATCTGTAATAAGAAGTTGCTGAGAAAACTGCGACAAAAATTATTGATATGTTTGACACGGACAGACGCACGGATTAACAGGAAACTGACATCTGTAGTGAACAAAAATGAATATCACCATATGACATGCCTCAACAAATAATGTGCTAAAATTTCAGGCACCTCCGATTTACATTTGTTTGGTCAGTTCCAAATTTTGACGGGCAAAACTTCGCATAATTCAAGCACTAATCATAGTTATCAGTTTATTTTTACACCTTTTAACGTATTAATTATCAGCTCTTAAATTAATAATTATTCGGAACTGGTCAAAATTCGAAACCAGCCAAAGGACTGAAGTGATAAAAAATAAATCCTGGACAAATGTTCTGACCAAACCTTTTTCCCTACATTATTGCGAGTTATGCTGGATAATTACAGCTTGTTTACTTATCTATCTGCCTTACACTTTGTCAATCCTTATGTGTAAGTTTGTGTGTTAATCCCCCTCTCTCTCTCTCTCTCTCTCTCTCTCTCTCTCTCTCTCTCTCTCACACACAAACGTAATAAATAAACTCTTCAACACAATATACTGGTATATGTGACAAAATGTGCAAATGTTCACAGTACACACGGCATAATGTGCTCGACACATTCCGGCCAAAACATTTCTAAATTCAAATTTAAATTCAAAGTACGTAACACCAAATTGACCATGTAAAGTGATAGAATAAATTGACTGTATCATGTGTATGTTGAATTTTGATTGTGTTCTTCCTTTTCATTGAATTGTATCAAAGTGTTTAAGATTTGTAAAGTTAAGGTAATGTTTTATTGATGTTGAATAAATGCTTTTATGGTAAAGACTGAATCAGCAAAAGCTAATGTAATGATGGCGGGGTGAGGGTGGGGGTGGGGGTGGATGGGGGTGCAGAGGGGGGGGGGGGGCACTTTAACGAGGATGGGCGGGGCCATGGGGAGTTAAGATATAAGAAAAGATTGCAAAATTTTAAAAGCTACCTGAGATATGGCCCGGGAATCAAAGTTTTATACACACACAGAATGTATTAAATTACAACTTTACCCTTTTGACCCCAAAATCAAAAGGGGTATTTCTTAGGCAATAACTTTAGTGAGTTGTGGCATAAGATTTTACAGGAAAAGCCTAACTTCTTCTCAAGATATCGCGCCCAAACGAAAATTTTAAAATAGACAGAATTTATGATTTTGCGACCTTGACCTTTATGAACTTTTAACCTCAAAATTTAAAGGATTCTTATTATTACACCAGGGGAAGTTGTTATGTAAATTTAATTGTAAAAAAAAAGCTTCTCGAGATATCACGCAAAAAAGAAAGTTTTACAGACAGATAGAAAATCAGCTAGACAGCTATACAGATGGACGGACCGAAAGTAATATTCCCCACTTTCAGTAAAAGTGGGGGACAAAAGTTCAGTCTTATGATCTACACATCTTGATTAGTGAACTCGGAATAAAGGGATGGTTAATATTTACATATCGCAGTGGATGTGAACTTTATATACAAGATCAAAAATTAATGAATCAGTACCTCCCCACCCAACACTTTATTCTCCATATTTAAGTTATTTGTATCATAGATATTCTATGTCTAAATTGGCGAATATATTATACATTTCTTCTATACTTCATACAATTTACAAAGCTACAATTAGTTTTTTTCACTAATTAAGTTTCCGAGCTTAAACTTAAAACTACAAATTAAATAAATACACAATACCTATATGGTATTTAGAAAAAGTTGCTTTTATTAAGATAAAAAGAAATGTTAACTTTGCGTGTGATCGAGTCGATCACATGAAAGTTCATGGACTTCTGTCATATCTTTTCCGTTTTCATATTTTATCCAAATTTGGTAGAAATATTTTAACAATAATTCCAATGATTTTTATGAATCTTTTTAAAAGTATCACTATTTATTTCAAACATATCCAGATATAAAACCTGCAAAAATCGGTTCGTGGCACAGGTCAAAATTCCTAAATGGAGCAAAATCGAAAAAAAAATTCTAGACTTTTAAATTGAGAAGTGTTACATTGATTCATATTCCAAGTTATGCCTCGATATTTTGCTTCGTTGAAAATGAATCCATTTGAGCTGTTGAGCTTATTTTAAATTTCTTGAAAGCAGTTTAATGAAGATCGACATCGTCTACGAATTTTTCGAACAAGTCTCCTATTCGTACGTGTGAATATTACAAGTTTCATAAGTGCCCATTAGTCCATCTGTTGTCTTTGTATAGCTCGGAAAAAACCCACCTCAAATGTATTAAAAGCAGCCGTTGTTAAAATTTTATGCAAAATAGAGTCGCTTCGTATTCAGTTGATTATCCCCTCCTTTGCAAATTTAGCGTAATATCTAATTTACATTCTTTAAGGTATGGACAAGAATCTACAAATCAGAATCCACCCAACATTTATTTCGAAGTTGTTGAACGATCCGCTGATCGGAGAGCAATCGCGTCATCTCGGCTCTTTCCGTCAGAGGTCGGAAAAACATCGACAATCCTCGGCTGACTCCGCTTCGTCCACTCAAACCTCGGGTGTGATAGGTGGAGGAATAGGTCCTAAGATTATACCTAAACCGTACTTACCACCCTACTTAAGTCAAAAACTTAGCAACCTTTATGTTACGAGCCCCAGGTCGATATATTTCTCTCCGCCGGAAACTGCCTAGTTACTCATTTTATTTTTCGCTATGCATAAAGTTCATCAAAAATGTTTTCTAATTTGTCTAATTCTTCGATGTAAAAAAATGCTTTTAATTACAACCATTTAATTGTTAATAGTCTTTGAAAGCAAAAACTTAGTGTTGTGCGTACCACAATTCAAAGTAACTCGGACTTCAGAAGTTTAACATTTGAATGAAATTCAAATATGATCACATGACTGAATCAGCAAGATGGTAGAACCCCTTTGACGTCTGAGGTTAGTGTGCGAGTCGTCTGGTTCCCTGTCCCTGTACTCCTTGGCAAGGATGAGCCAGGTGATCAGGCTAGTGTGTTATCGTTGAGTGCCTCGAATGTATTAACATAACCGGATGCTAAAAAAAGTTCATCTTTCCAGTTTATTCAAAAACAGAATATACCCGTCGGAGAGAATGAATATACGGACTTAAAAGCCCCTTCTATAGTATATTTTAGGTAATATCAAAGTTAAACTCCATAATCCACAAACTAGTATAAGAGGTATTTCAATTATTTTTTAAGTAATACATTCCAAGTTGTTTTTCCGCTAGTCGGAAAGGCCCGAGAAGATGCGGCTTATCCCCGAAGAGATTGAATTCGTTGCCTTTTCAATCTACATATGCATGTATATATATACTAATGAAAATGGAGGGTTACTATCAAGGAATAGTTTTGGAAAAAAGAACAATCTATTGAAAAGTTCAGTTTGATATAGTTTGAATTTTTAAAAGTCCAGGTACACTTACATGTAAAATGGATTTGATATGTACAAGTAATTGTCAAGTTGTTACGGTGTGACAGACTATATTATCATGGTCTACAGGTATACCTGAGGAATGGTCAGCGTTTATTTCCCTATTTTCCTTTCACTGTCACTTTGTTTAAATCCAGAGATAGCTAATATGTATGAATTCCTTGGATGTGTAGCACAACGTATAATCATAATCTCATGATTGGATCCCGGTGCCAGTAAAAGGAAAAGTTTTAAATTAAAAAAAACCCCTCAAAATTAGGACAGAAATATAATTTTGACCGGTATTGATGTATATGTAATAGGCTTGTAAAACAACATTTCCCTGATCTGAGTCTTGCATTAATTTTATTGCTTACGTTGTATTCACGTTGAAATCCTCCTTCGAAGCGTAGCACCCTGTTTGTTTGAAAGATAATCTTCTTTTCCTCTAAGTATTTTGAAAATTATATTGTTTAGAGACAATCTTTGATTATAAATCTTTACAAAAACGGAACATGATATCAATCACCGAAATATAGGTAGGATAGGCTATGATTACATGTCCTTTTGATAAAGCCATACATCGAATATCTGAGCTTAAAAAAAATTCGGTGTAGATTCGGTGTAGATTTATTTGATATTTGTTATTTACGTTAAAATTAAAATTTTCATCGATTTTGAACCTAAATATACCGACGTTTCAATGGTTAAATTGACTTTAAACTGTGTGTGATATTTCATTCCGAGTCGGAAATAAATTGGTCATTATACTTAGACGATTTGGAGAAGGGGAGAGGGGGTATTCCCACTCAGGGACGTCGTTTACATGCAGTTTTTTCGTCAATATACTAGAAAGTCATACTTTTCCTGATATCGACATAATCATCAACTCTTTACTTCGCTACTGTAGAACAGACGTTCTAACCACGGCGTCACATAGGATATTTTTGTTAATTGTGTTTCTCTTTGTCTGTCTATATGTACAGTTGTACACATTATAAGAAAATTAAAAATCACCACATTGACGGAAAAAAGGTATTCCAAAATTGCAGAAATTGCAGAAATTCTTTCTAGGCAATTCCAGGAGTCCTCTTCAATTTTATTGAGACATTTTAATTTGCTTCCGTTGCTTTCCATTTCAGTGCAGGGTACATCCAGGACTATTTGATTTACTACGTGTTTTATAAAGCTTATATTTCGACAATAGGCAGGTAATGGACGAAAATTATCCAATCATTTCGAAAATTAAATCTCACCGACTCTGGTAGGAAAAGTGTATACAGTGAATAAAATTATTAGCATCTTGGCGTTGGAAGCAAATTAAAATTTGTGGTGGTGGTGGGGGGTTAAACCAAAAAAGGTAAGCCACAATTCTCAATCCCTTTTTTATGTTTATCTTTTCAGACGTGGGCTGGGGTTGAGGGAGGGGATAAGCCCTCTCTAGTACCACAGCTGCAACACCTATGTATAGTGTGGACCGAGACACTCCCTGGTATTCATGAGGTCAAGTGTCACCCTTTCTTGGGAATATGATTAAAAAAAAAAAACTATGGATTTCAGTGATTTCAGATTTTCAATATAATTAGTTAATCACACAATACAAAAAAATACACAATCCTGGAACCTAGCCCCATTGACATAAATTTAAGCAACGTATATCTGTCTAAGCATAAACCAAAGAAGACCGAGTACGACATTTTTTTCTTATTTATGCATGATCAAGAAGCGAGGTGTTTATGTCTTATAAAACAAATATTTGGTCAGATTTGGTCAGAGGCAGCAGAATGTGTTTTTACTCTTTAGACGTAAAAGCAAGCATATACTACGTATAATCCAACTTTCATTTTGTAAGAGTCATTTTCTGTCATAAATCTTATGATGTATTTTTTAAATTAACTTATATTATTTAAGATTTATATATGTATGTATGATATAATTGTAGGTCATTAATAAGTTGTATATATAATGTTGCGGGATCAATGTACAGAAGCGAGTTGTGGGTCAGTATACAAGTATAATTCTGTTCCATTGCTGGCTGATTCGATATGTATCGGTAATGAGTTTTAATCGGCAATAGTCTTATTGTCTTTATTTTCAATGGGTTTTTTTTCTTTTTCTTTGTCTCACGCATACTTTATTGTTCATTGTAAATATTTAATGTAATATCCTCCCTATACTGTTTTGTACAGTTCATGAGAATAAAGTCTTGTGTCTTGTCTTTTGATAAAATATAGCGGTATTGATCACCCGAAATTTAATTTCAAAGAAATGTAGCGTAAATAAATTGAAATTTTTCGCTATGTAGCGTAATGTTGACGTCCCCAAAGATATAGAAATTGCAGGATCCAAATACAGGCAACTATTCTGGGTCAATACATTGAATAATATAGAACACCGTCGGATACTGAGTATATACTTTTCCATCTATAAAATGTTCAATAATTGTTGATTTGATTACACTTCCCTTAAATCTTAATGTGTGATATTTTTTTTCTGATTAAACCTTAAGTTGTAAATGATTTTCTCAGATTTCAACCTAACGTATATTTTTAATTATTGAAACATCGCGATTCTCTTCTTAACGCGCGATCTTTATAGCAACATTTTAGTCGTTTTTTTTCTTTCAAAAAATTAGTAATTGGAGCTTTCTTTCACATTTTTATAAGAATTTATATTTAGATATACAAACTTTAGGAAGAACACAACGATCGTAAGATAAAGAAGTTTAAAATAAATTAGCTTTTTTTTCTTGTAGATTTATACAATGTAGTACATTGAATACAAAAGCTCATACTTATATAAATAAAAAAAAATCGTTAAAATCTAACAATGATTTAAATCAGTTAGGCTATAAAATCTAGTCGTTTTCCCTTATCCCTACAATTCTCATGTGAAAGTATATAAAATATTGTGGGTCACGCGCGAAATCCTGCAAATCCACTCAGTGGTAAGATTTCATATATATAAAATTGCATTATGGGTCATTTTTTGATTGTGTAATTATGGGTCAAAAATTTTTTTTTTGTAAAATATGAATACAGTTACTATTTTATTGTCATAAACAAAATTTTAGGCACATGTTTTGTGGGTCAATATATAATGACCCATAAACCATCCAAGGTACCCACAACGTGAGTGAAAAAGACGCAAAATAACCCACAATCCGCATGGCACAAAACTATATATATATATATATATATATATATATATTCTTTTTTTTTTAAAATTAGAATTAATTAACAGAAAAATCCAGTTATATACATGTAAGTAAACTACACTGACCATGGGTAATAAATTAATAATTAAAGATATCATTTATATCTTAGGAATATAAAGTATCATTAGTTGAGCAAATAAATGCTATGAAAGAAGCAAAAGAGATTTGTAATGCAACGATTCAAAATCATGGACCAACTCAAGGTAAGACAAGTTTGTGTTTATTATTTTTTATACTGTAGAGTATCTTGATTCGTTTATGGGCGAGCAAAGTTATGTTAGTTTTCTTGGTACGTGGTGACTTTATTTCGAAGAAACATGTACATTGTATATACAGAAAGTTTCTTAGAATTAAATATGTTGACAAAATAAAAGTTTGTTGGGATGTAAAATCATGATTAAGGGAGCCTTATAAATACAAACACTGATGCTTCCCCAGCATTTAGATATGAATTTGGAAAATCCCTTTTCAAAATTGTATTTTCTTCTGTGTACTTGATTTCTCTTAAGAAAAGATTTGGTACAATTTTAATGAGTAAAAGGTTAATATTTTTAAAGCAATAAAGTTTTTTTTTGCAGTTACATTGCTAAATGAGTTTATTTTATCATTCCCTATTGAAAATATATCTGTACTTAAGGGGGCCGACTATAGTTTTATTGTGTGAAAACTACAATAGCGAAACTCTTCATTTTTATACCATATATAACTTACATATACTGCAGTGTACATGCAAAGTTTGGGGGAAATCTACCGTTCAGGTATTTTTGAGGGACCGTCTCAAAATACAGGTACATTTACTATAGAATTATATAGGAAAATGCCAATTTTTAGCACTTTAAAGCAAATTATACAAATACTACAATAGACATTTTGTTTAAACTATAATATTTGATGAGTAATACTATATTATACAATATATGTAAGAGACACAAAATTCTACCGTCTTGTTACCAGAGAGGGCATCTCAAAATGCAAAAAATTAGCAAATTTTACTATCTTTATAGAGTATTACAAAATATGACGTACACAACGGATTCACATAACATAATAAAAATATTGGAGATATTCACAAATTTCTATGTTTTAAATTTCAAGAGCATATGTTTATTACTTCTTCTTAATTAATATTTTTATTACCCCTTTCTATAAGAGCTACAGATTATGATAACGTCAAAAACATACTGCAACGATGTCAACCTACCTATCATTTGCAAAATCGGTTAAAAAACAGTTATATCAAATTGTAATTACATTTTTATACTTATAATTTCTTAATTTTGTTTAATTTTAATAGTTAAGCGAAAAAAGTTGCGTTAAAACAGTAAATACGCTTCATTTTACTATGAAGCGCGAAATATTGCGCAATGGAAACTATAGTCGGCCCCCTTAAAAGGAAGGAATGTGCTTAAAAATATTAAACATGTATATTTGTTTTATACTATATCAATGTTGAATACTGCAAAAATGTCATATTTTTAAATGTCGTATTCTTGTAAATATATTTTAAGGTATAGGCATGTGTAATATTACACACAATACAGAAAGGAGGTCTGTACAGCATACCATTGATAAGGATATATGGACTGATTTTTCAAATAAATTAAGCATTAAAAACGAAATTTAGTCAAGGTTTCTCAGTTGAAATAAAAGTGAATTATAATGAATGGACTGCTAAAAAGAACGAATGGATAACACATAATTCAATAACTCAAAATGTTTATCAGTTTATGATACTTTTTTTATATTATGATTTTTTTGTATTTAAATCTATGCACACTCTTTTTCTTGTCCATATCAAACAAAATAATGTTTTCTACGGACTTTTAACAGTTTATTATTAAACTTAAATTTATATCTTTATACCTTATTTTATTGTTAAATTATTTTATTCATTTCATTATTGTTGTAACACGTTTTCGTAGTTAAAAAGACATTTAAATTTAAGTATATCAAACATAAAATCCCTTTAAACTACATGTAATTTCAGTAGATGAATTTAATTTACGTTTTTATACAGATCTACGTAAGATACATGTAGATATCAGTGAATACAGTCAGTTGACATTTTTTTTTACAGACCTACAATGTCCGTCTATTTTGGATAATTTAATCAGATTGATGACTGTAGTGTCATGTTGTAAATTTTGTATTTACTGCCACCCGGTAAGTTCAAAATTTACAATATGACAATAGAAAAATTTAGTTAACTTTTTATTTTTTACAGATCTCCTTTATCCATCTGTTTGGGATGATATGATAAGATTGATGTTAGTAGATTGAGTTTTTATTTTATAGATCTACTATGTCCACCTATCTGGGACTATATAATGTGTTGTACACCTGCCAAACCCAGAATCACTGTTTCGGCACCATGTCCTAGTTATATAGACAGATTCCTCATCAATGGTTAGTCCAGATCTGAAAATATATTTACTACTACCACATATAGCTTTTTTTTATCAAATGATCAAAAATCATAATATTAAAAAATTTATATTAAAGAATTAAAAATTCAACAATTAGATTCCTACAAATTATTTGCATGACAGTGGTGAGGTCCAATGAAGTAAAAAAATCCAAAAGTAAATTTTTAATTTAGATTATTTGCTTTTTAATTTATCAACGTATTAGAAACAATTTATAACATTCAGTTTCTTGTAATGTACTCTGTGTTGGTTTAAAAAAAATCAAAACAAAATAGATATAGATCCTTTCCCAAGTTCATAACAATATTAATCATTTTTAAGGTTTCTTATAAGTTCGGGTTTTTCCTTAAATATTAGGATTTAAAAAAATGAATCTGTTCATTATAGGTATTGCCAAAAAGACCTTCACCAATAATGGTACGTGGTACCAGAATTCACATACCAACAGAAGCTGGACTAACTTCATTAACTGTATACAAAGTGAAGCGAGTCAAAACTTACTAAAAGTAAGCTAATAAATTTTCTACTTGACACTTATAAAGGAGACATGTAATATTTTTTATCAGCGCAAAAATCGATGTTTGATTGAACAAATGGTACATTTTTTCTTTAATTTAATTTTTTTCCACAAAAGAAAAGTGTATAGGGGCATAATGCCTTTTTCTATCACGAAAGCTAGTTATTGGTGGCTTTAGCGTAGCCTAAAACACGCAAAAATTACTTTAAATTAAGTTTAACATATTTAGAATAATTTTTTCTAGAACATATTTATTTTTATATAATATAAAATAATTTTTTATAGATAGTAAATGATAATCAAATTTAAAAATCCCATTGAAACTGTATAAATTGTAAATAAGCGGAACCAACATGGCCTTTGAAAACAGATGGCACTTTAAGAGCCATGGAAGAGAATGCCTACTTTAGACTGATTAATTCAACTGTGGACTCCTTGCCGTGATCTGGCATACCGCAAAATCCGCAGATAGTTAAGTTTAAAAAGTGTCATATTAACATTTTATAGATTTATTAAATGAGCAGGCAAGGATTAGTGTTTTAGGTATATTTATAATTCGTAGAGAGAGGAAGAGAGAGAGAGAGATGTGCGATGTAAAAATTAATCGTGTTATGTTTAATTAAGATGCCAATGCATAATGTCTTTTATATATGCTGAGTCATGTTGCATATCTTAAAAATTAAATTTTTTTTCGTTTTAGAAAAACCTAAATTATATACAGACTATCTCGATGGCAGGTTATGCACTTTCAATTATATCCCTAATCATTGCAGTAATTGTGCTGCTTAGAATCAAATACAGGTGAATATTTACATTTGCAGATGTTTTCCTTTATATCACATTAGGGTATATAGAGCTACATGTAGTAATCGGGATGTCCGTCCGTCTGTCTGTTACGCTTTGGGGTACCTATCTCTTATCCGCAACTCCTCTGATACCACTGAATGAAATTTAATGAGAATTTCACAGAATCTTTCTTTTATTATAATACCATTGTGACGTCCTATTTTACCTTTTGATCAGACACATATTTTGAGTTTTCCAGAGCAAAACATTGACACTGCTATTTCTTCAATAATTTTGAAGGGTACCCATTTCCTATCCATATCTCGTCCTTTACCAGGGATTAAAATTTAATCATACTTTCACATACTTTTTTTATTACATAATGTCATTGTGCACTCCCTATTTTTCCTTTGTGACGTAACACTTATTTTGGTCCCCCAATAGCAAAACAATGACTTTGTCATTATAATCATTTGGGGAGTGGGGTATCATTAGGTGAGATCGTTGCTCACAGTACCTCTAGTTTCTTAAATATTTCAGGGATTCAGGACATTGTGCAAACAATTTTGCACAATAAAGGTGCAAAATATATTGTCGAGTACGGTAAAATTAAGATTTTTATTGAAATAAATTTTATTTTATTTTTCAAATTTGCCCGAAATTTGATAATTAAAGTCGTAATGATTCATAAGGGTTACGGGAAAAAAACGAAAACAATGCAAGAGGGTATTTAATAATTTCTAGCTAAATATGGAATTCAATTTACACGTTTTTATCTTATTTATCAAATTATGCAGAGCACTGTGAAAATATTTATTATTTTTTCTGTGAAAATATGAAGTGGATTAATTCAATGGTCTTAAAAATTGTACTAGAATTACGGGTAGAATTAATTTTGCCACATACATGTAAACACGTATGACAAAGCTGAGAAAAAAAATTAAAGCGAAGAAAATATCACAGAGTGAATTTTAAACGGGGCAAGTAAAATTAATTACGCATGTGAAAGAAAAATCATTCATTTCTATTTATTTGTTAAAAATGTAATGAACATACAAGTAAATATGTTAAATTTTGTTTATCGTATAATAAGAAAAAAAAATGCTAATAAACTTTTTAAAATCTTATTTTAGTATAGGTTCTAAAAGACCAAGATCAAAGATAACATCTCTACATTTAAATTTGTTCATCGCGTATTGCCTGAGATCCATCGCTTCACTTTTGATGGAACATATATTTTCTATTAGCGCTAAACATCAGACAGGGGAGATCACTGCAACACAGATCCAAAACTCGGTCAGTAATATTAAGGACATAATAATTATGTACTATATGTTTTTATGACATGCGTCATGCATGTTACATAAGGTTTTTAGACACAACAACGGGAAGGTTTGTCAAAACAAACTGACATACAAGAAATATGTTGTCCATGGCGAAATTCGCTTTTTACAAATAATAAATAATTCTTGTTGTTATGTGTATATTTATATATTTCTGTAAGACTAAAAAATAGCCTGTTCTGATTAGAAAAATATACCCCAACAACTTAGCTGACTTAATCCAGAGTCATTTTTCGTGGGAAATGGACGTTTATTTATGGTAACTGGTATGATACATGTATAACGTGAATCTTTCCTATAAATAGTATATTTATTTTGGATACTAAATCATACATGTATATTTTTCATTTCTTGTTCATTTATATGGACTCTGTAGAACTTTTCTGAGATTTTTATCCCTCAAATTTATCCAAAAGTAAACAAACATTATTTTACTTTCATGTACAGTAGCAAACATGGCAATTTTTAAAATAAAAATATTACAATAAACACTTAATCAGCTTAAAGTACTTATTTTTTCAATGATTTTTCTTAATTGTAAGACGGGTCAACAATAATTTTATAAATATATTGCATTTTGTGATTTAGAACATCTTCATCATGTAAAGTATTCATTGCTTATGATGACGTTATTGTTAGTTTGGACACCATTGTCCCAGTAAGCCACAGATAAAAATTCATGTGATTGTAAAGATATATGCATAATTGAGAAGAGTGAAAATGGGGAATGAAATATATGAAGGTAATGAACAGTATTTTTACTCAAAAATCAATGAAACAATACACATTTTGGAGCACACCTAAGCAAACACAGTCCTCTAGGATATCAGAGGTGGGATCAGGTGCAATGGAAGAATGAGCATCCCCTGCAAACCGATCTCACCCGCCTTGTGTACCTTGTCATGATCTGGAAAGAACAGGAAAATCTGTCGGCAATTCCGCACATAAAAGACTGATAAAAGTACGAAATGTGGTAAAATAGATGAAATCAATCTTAGGCAAAATCATAACCCCCCTGGAAACACCAGAGGGTACCCAAGTGGTGTATGATCACTGTGAGTCGCTCTGTGACCTTTCCATTTCTCTGATATAAACTGATAAGTACACAATAAAATGGTATAAAAACAATATCCAGATAATTGTTGGGAATCATTCAGTCATGATATGATACGCAGAGGGCTTTTGTTTTTCAAAGAACACTGATTCTAGCATTTGAGAAATGCTAACGTTGGACGAGATAGATTTAAAAAAAAAACTTTAAAAAAAGGTAACCTAGGCGCAAAACGTGATTACTTCAATTTTTTCAATCACCAACTTTGATATGCAACATTATAACCTTGTCACTAGTATATAAATTTACGTCTCTCCGTTGATTCGTTACGCAAGAAAATGCTCTACATAAAATTTCTTAATTAAAGCAAGTTATTGACAAAATAGCTGATAAAAAGAATTTTAATAAGTTTTGTTTAAAGTCCCATCATCATACTGAAAGTTCGATACATGCTTTGTCAGCAAATGTTATCTATCATTTAGACTTTAGTAGGGAGCAATGAAAATGCTAAAGTCACCTTTCTTATATAGCAATTAAAACGTTTGCCATATATATAACGACCATCTCTCTCTCTCTCTCTCTCTCTCTCTCTCTCTCTCTCTCTGAAGAAGATAATTACGTTTATAATAGTATATTTACAGCAATGGGGATGTAAACTGACCATGACATCATTCGTGTATACTCTTCTAGCCAGTGCTCTGTGGCTTAGTGTGGATGCCTCAGTCGTAGTGTGGATGATTTGTAGTAACCCGTGGTATTTTCAGAAAAGAAACAACATTTTTCCACACCTTTTGATAGGATGGGTTAAGAATGGTTGATTTCAATATTGTACGATATTTTGATAGGCAAATATCTTACTTCTTCTTTTAACCTTGTTGATTAATGATTTAAGGACATACGCCATGTTGTTTTGAATTTAAATTTCACAATTCCTGTAAAATTAAAAAATACAGTTGTTGAAGGACCTTTGTGAAATTTTACGATGCTCGGCAATACTGTAAACCACCTCTTATTGAATTTTATGGGAAATACCGGCTAAAACTATTGTGAACAAAATACCAGGATTTTCATCATTTTATATCGGATCAAATCTTCTGGTCTGCGGATTTTCTTAGATGATGAAATGTGAGCGTTTATAAATATGATATTTTTCTTCATTTTAAGCATAGACCTTAATCAAAGGGACTGCCGACTTATGACGTCACAATCACTATCTTCTTGCGATTGCAGCGCCCTCAACGGGATGCATAGAAACAAACTTCCTGTA
Organism: Saccostrea glomerata; assembly: GCA_003671525.1. NCBI lineage: Eukaryota > Metazoa > Mollusca > Bivalvia > Ostreida > Ostreidae > Saccostrea > Saccostrea glomerata. The sequence continues at coordinate 89,008 of PRKT01000960.1, forward strand.
ATGAAATCACTGTTGTCACAGCATGAATTTTCGCATTCTTTAAGGAAATAACAACAAATTAGAGATATCCATCACTTATCTAAGCTTTCTTCTACTAAATGATCTCGATTTACTACTTCGCAGGTTATAACTTTACGCTGTGGAGTCGATGGAAACGTTTTAAATGCAGACATCAGCTGACCATGACGTGACATCTCTTGAATGCTGTCGATTATGTTTTACGGTAGTACGTGATTATCTTCTTATTTATGTTACAAAATAATTACACAATTTATTATCAACCAATATTTAAACAACGACCAAATCCAGATGGCCAACTTTTTCAAAGCCAAATTACTTTCACTTCCCATTTTTTCCTACAATTCCTTTATAACACTATACTGTTGTTAAAAGTGGGGGGGGGCAAACCTTCCTTTCAGTGAACAATTCCTATAGTAAAGGTAATGTTGGCCAAAAAAGTGGGGGGCCAGGCCCCCCTGCCCCCCCCCCTTCCCCCCCCCCCCCCGGTTGCTACGTCCCTGTACAGGTTTAGATCAACAACTTAATAAATTGAAATGTTCCCGTTATAATGAACTACATATGTATTTTTAAAAAGTTAGTAATTACTCTTAAAGGTTTTATTATTTAATTAGTGTTAATCTAAGATTATAGCATTGTCATGATCAGTGATCAATAGAATTCCTAAGAGATTTTTATTCCCCCCCCCCCCACAGGGTTTATAGAAAGGGTCTGCCTTGCACAGTGACACAGTGACACCTATGGAAAATGTTTGAGAACATGTACCATTCCATGTACCATCTGGTATGATAAGTTAAATGTGACAAAACAATGATTGGTTACAAAACTGCAAAGGGAACAAAATTGGCGTGTCCTATCTATACATGGAGGAGCTGCACATGACTGGATTGTTTGGACATGTTGGAAGTCCAATTTTTTCAACTATAATGTATACCCAGAATGTGATTATTATTAACTTTTGTATATCATAACTCATATACAAACTGCATCATTATAAATATTAAATAATTTAATATTACTGGATTGAAATATTATTAAAATCATTGTTATATATTAGACTTTTCCACTTTTTTATTGATTAAAAAGTCATTCAACTTAAAGCAATGCTAATTGTCATTAATTATGCAAGGTTTAGAATTGTATATGAGAGATACTTCTTTAAATTCGTGAAGGTGATTTTACAGTTTAACAAGTCATCTTTTTCTATAGTGAGCTTATATTTGTGAGCACTGCTTTAGATGTATGGCATATTTAATGTCTTTTTAAAATAATTATTTCCAATGCAATTAATTACAAGTGCTAAGTACAAAAAAATAATCGCTGAGCAATGTGAGCATCATAATTCAGTCTTATCAACAGCTTTGAATAACAAACACAACTAAGTTATTTTTTTATTACATAAGTTCAATTGCCACTATGATTAAACTGTTTGATCTTTTACCTACTGCCTAAATAGAAGTTTTAATTACTATAGCTCGAAACACACAGACACTTGTGAATCTTATAATTTTTTCTTTTCATGAAATTATACTCCTTATACCCCTATACCTTGTTATGTAGTAAAGGAAAAGTATATCATACTAAAATGGGATACAAATTTTCTTTCTTTTGTTTAAAAAAGATGCATTTCAAATTTTTGCACATAAATATTGAACTACCTTTCAGCCCTATATATACTAAAATTCAAACCAATAAAAAGTTTGACAAGCAAAAAAAAAAAAGAAGGAAAATGTTACCTTTTTGTAGAAACTCGACAATCCTTTTTTTTAGGGGGGTGGGGGTGGTGGGGGGTGGGGGTTCAGGATCGAACTTCTTTAAGTTATCTTCTCGGAATGTAAATTAGGCAGGTCGATAGGCCCGGAGCTAAGGAGGCCAAACATGCATGTAAATCTCGTGCCTTTGTGTTTGACGTCAGTGGGCGAGGACTATTGAAATTGGCATAAGAGTCCTCGTGTAATTTAATTAAATCGATTAGTCTACATTTTAAAAGTCTAAATCTACAATTTTATTTAACAATGAAATTGAAATATCAGAAATCACTGTCTGTTAGCTTCGCCCGTTATGCAAATTATCCCATGTTTCCCACTATCGTTGATGTCCCTGGCATACAATACTAACTAGACAGTGATTCCTTAAACATATTCAGCTTCTTATCTGAAACCAATTTAACGCTTAACCAATTTCAACCAATTCTATGGATAAATGGAAACTAACGTGGTGCTTAAAACACAAAAATTGATGCAGTCTTTAAAAATCTTCTTCTTACCTCCTGAACATCAAACAGTCAATCTGTTGACATGACTGCAATAAGCATGCAGTGAGCTCTCTACAAAAATTGTGAAATTCATGACCCCAGGGTAAGGGTTTCTGGTGTTAGGGCGGGGCTATATAGATCATAAAGTGAAAGTGCATTATTTCTTTGAAATCTTCCCTGTTCCTAGGTGTAAAACAAATAACTAAGTACATAGTTATGATAACAGAGAGCTCCTCTTCAAAAATTGTGAATTTCATGGCCCCAGAGTTAGTGTTCTTGTGTAGGAAGGGGCTCTTTTGATTCTATAGTTGCATAACTGTTTTGAAAATCTTCTCAGCTACTGAGTATTTAATTAACCAACTTAGTATATAATTATAATGAGCGAGAGTGCCTCTTCCAAAACTGTGATTTTCATGGCCCCTGGGATCTGGTGTAAAGGGGGGTCTTTTGATTATATAGTAAAAAAATAATTCTCCGGAAAAGTTCTCCTGTAATTCTGGGTATTAAATAAACTAACTAAGTACATAGTTATGATGACCAAGAGTGCCCTTTCCAAAATTGTGAATTTTATGGCGCCTGGGTCAGGGGTTCTAGTGTTAAGGAGGGTTTCACTTATTATTTAGTAAAAATAAATTAATTCTTGCAATAATGTAACAACTGCGGTATTAATTTTCGTATCAACATCTAAAGAAAATAATTACTGTTGAATTTTCTCAAAATTCCGTGTCAAATTGTACCTGAGTCCATTATATTGTCTAAGATCCAATGTTTTAAATGTATCGACTGGATTGAAATCGCATGATATGCATGAGCTCATCTTTTGTGGTCTTAGTTCCACATTAGAAAAACTTTAAGGCAATGTTTTGTTAATATTTATGTTTTTTAATTAATCATACAAAGTACAATTATATATGTAAAATATTGTATTAATTTATTGATCTTTAAGTCATGGTACATTGGTGGAAGAGACCATTGCTTCATTAAGAACTCTTTCATACAAACCGGTCCAACTATACTAGTTATGATTATCATATCAAGAAATAATAGAAACCTTAATCACTTGATGTGAACATACAATTCCTTTGTAGATTTTTGAAGATGTATTCTCAATATATAAATAAATTATATAAAAAAAATTCCAGTCTACTTTTATTTGAAGGTATATTATTTTCCTACTGTTACGTTTTATCTGTGTCCTTACAATTTTATCAAACAAATGCCAATTTCAGGTCTACAACTCTTTAAATTTAAATAGAAACATTTAGAAACCTATATAAACATGTATTAATTTCTCTGCAATTGTTGTTTAACACATTCTATTCTACTATCTGTAGCTTCTTTTATTTTGTGGACCGGAAACTGTCTTAGCGACTCGTTATAAGACCGTAACGCCCCGAGCAAGTCTCCCACAACATGTTGACAGATTCCGAGTATCTGCCAAGATATGTCTCTGATGGGAATAGAAACGTATGTCCCGTCATCATAGAGCAGTAGTGTCTGTAGGTCTGTCAGTGACTGTAAACACTGAGATCTATTACCTAGTCTATAATGAGATAACACTGACAACATCTCTACCATAACAAAGGGTGATAATATTAGGGATGGCATTCCATGTTCTTGACTTACATTTTGTTCTAAACACAGTTCTTCAATACCGGGACCATTTACAAATAAAGACACATCACCCACCCATGTTTTTCTCATTCTTCGAGACAAAGACAGATTACTTAAAGCTTCGTTATACCTTTGCCTATCAACAGTATATTTCAATATAAGGAGGTCCTGTGACAGTCTTTGTTTAGTGAGATAAATGATATGTACTGTCTTATCATACCTCCCTATTCTATAGTAATACAATGCAAGATATAATAAATGACTCACAGGACCTAACCTTGCTGCCATTTTCAACATGCCACAAATCATTGTATTTAAGTTATATATATTTTTATGTGTGTAACATGAGGTACTGTTTGCCATTATAAAGGCTAAATGAACAAGAGTCTCAGCAGTACAGCACTGTAATGTTAACAACTGGTATGGTGAGAGTGATAACTGAGAAAGTGTGGTAATTGATTTGAGGTAGAAATAAGAGTCCAGCATGTTTTGTGTCACAAAACATGTTTTAAATACTTCATTCATGCCACATATATCTAAATCTGCAACATTAATAAACTCTCCCTCGGCAGCAGATATTTCTAAAGAAGGGCTACTAAGGGCTGGTTCTAAGATTGATCTAAGAGTCGGACTCAGCAGTAAACATGACACACCCATTCTGTAATACTGGTAAAGCTGTTGTAAAAGAGATTCACGAGCATCACCAACAACTTTGTTTATGAACATGTTGTTTTGAGGAATGAAAAAATTAGGAAAAACTCCATGGTAAACACACTGAAGAAGATATTTTAAACAACTCCAAAAACAACCCAGTATGTGGTTCGGGCACCATTTAATTTGTCCTGATTGCATCATCCAGAAAACTGTGGTTTTCATGTAATATGAACACAGTAATTTATCCTCCCAGCAATTGATAACTTCCTTCAGAAATATTTTCAGGAGTCCGTAACATTGAAATTGTGTATTGTTCATGGTACACACTAGTTGTTGCTCGGCTTTAGAAAATGACAATCTCCATTCCAATTCGTCAGAAATCATATCAACTTTACTACCAATAGGCACACAGTGAAATTCGTTGTTTAAGATTTTTTCCAACACGGGTAACGGCGGCCAGGTATGCCTCTGACATCTTTCAATCCAACTTCCTAATAGTTTAGGCCAAGGAATAGTGGGTAAACAATAAGCTTTATCGAGTTCAATAGTTCCATAGAAACCACTGCTACAAGGACCATGGATTCTGAATTTTTTAATGTAGGAACCTTTCTTATTCATGATTTGAAAATGTTTTTCTCTCCACAGACGACTAGATAGATAATCCCTTCCATTAAAGAGAACAAGGCATGGTATCGTCACTGGTGTCAGGGGGCGCAATTTGACAAATCCTGGCGATGTGTCAGAATCTTCAATTAGCACAATAATATGTTTTATTGGATTATAAAGCCGAGACTGGGATATGTCAGTTATTAATTTATAATCACAAAACCAGAACATTTGATCTATGTCAGATGATGCAAACCTAAACCCCTCTCTATAACTCCCACTCTCCATCACAGCAATTTCTGTATGTCTGTAAACATGTTTCCGTATCATCTCTATCATGTCCATCACGTCCCTTCTGAGGGCCACTTCTGTCGGTGTCCCTATCTTACGACACAGACCAACATACAGGACCTCTGATAGACGGGGAATGTGATCCATCCTGTAAATAAGTTATTTTTCTAACATATAACATATTAAGGTAAAATACGATGGATAAGTATCATTATTGAGAAATTAAATATACATGTATTTCGTTGTAAAAATAATGAACATTTTTGTATAACTAAAGCAGATAGTCATTGTGTCAAGCTACGGTTCGGAGTCCGAATAATAGCTTTCTTTCTTATCCGTGACTGCTTGATCACATAAATTGTCGTAATCGTGAATATTCACGCCTCGGTCTATGCTGTGACATCATGTTCAGCCAATGACAATATTTATTTCCATCGTAATTATTGAAGTCTACATGTACATCATCAGTAAACAAGAAATTTTTCGTAAACTGCGATTGGGTATTGAAAGCACGCGTCAAAGTTGATTTTCCGACTAAGCTTTACTCGCATTGGCCAATATTTTTAATGATACGAAATATTCTCATTCAAAAACTGCAAGAATGGGATAGGAACATTCATTTGGCTGTGGTTTGCGATGGTAGATAGTAGGCTTCACAACAATGAAAAAGGGTTACAGTTTGAAAACAAATAACGTCTTGTATTTTTTTCAAAAATATAAAAGAGAAATAAGAAATTAAAATTCATTCTTTCTGAATCATACGAATTCCATGCAATGGGAATAAACAAATCGTTTTTCTCATATATCCTCCTATATGCTACTTGTGACGTCATTAACTAATGCGTTTTCCAGTATTTTCATAAAATTTTGCAGAAGACATCAATTTTCAGTGGAAATTTACAATTTTATGGTTCAAAGTATAAAAACTGGATTTATTTTCATTTAATATACTTTACATGTTCCAACTACTGCAAAAAATGTATAAGTCACCATATTATTTAAGATGTGAAACTAAAATAAAAAGAAGTGTATGTCTACATAAAAAAATCACACATTTTTTGTAAATAGTATCATGAAAAATATGTAAAAAATGGTCAAAAAGCATAATTCTGATTCTGAATGTTCCTACTTCCTAGTTACTCCCTACTTATAAGATACTTTTGAATTTTGAATATCATGGAATTTATTTTACATTAGAAGTACAATAAAGCAAATGCCTGAATGAAGAGACCTTGTCAACATTTTTTAATGATTGAATAATTGATTAAATGAAGAAAATATGCACTTTTTAAATTCCTTTACTTAACAATATTAATCATTACACCTACTGTAAAGCATTCTTCTAAAAGATATTGATCTAGTAGGTATGAATTTAAACTACGTAATTACAGTTTGTGGAAAAACCCTATGACACCATAGAAGTGTGGAATTACCTTACACTTAGAAATGTACCAAATTAGTGACGTAATATTCAGAATGGTCCTCCTTCATACCATATTCTTTAATGATTTATCATATTAATCTATCAGAACTATTGTTAAGACAATTTCATAACTTTTTTAAAACATTAAATTTTTAGGGCACAATAGAGCCCAAACCGTACACTGTGTATGATGAAAAAGCAAAAAAAGTTATATTTGCGTATCATCATTGAGAAATTCAACATTTCTGGTAGATGATTACATAATTTGTATTTTAGAATAAACGTATACATACATGTATCACTTATAAATTAGATTCCCTTTATCATCTCTGCAAATGGCGGTATGTATGTATTTTAAGTTAAATGGAAATACCAAGAAAATCTTGTTTCGTTTTCTGTTTAGCATTATAAAACTTGCAAAGCAAAAGGAATAGGTGATTCTTTTCTCAATACATGCATAAACATGTAGTTAGGTCGATGAAAAAAGAATCATGAGAATTTTCAGAGTCGCCGAAAAAAAAATCAGACGTTGACCCAGGGTCGATAACGTAGCTATATACATTTCTATATTTAAAAATAATATTTTCACTAATGTTTAATGAACGGTCATATGTTTGACCACAGAATGAGATAATGGATTTGTCGATGGGATAATGGCTAGCTTACGTGTGGGCGGGGATAGCTAAAATTATCTTAATTATATTCGATGGAGTTCGTTAGAATTTAAAAAGACACCGTGACGCACAAAGTGAAAATTGACAAATGTAGAATTTTTGCATGACCCGTGAATTTTTTTTCAAATTCTAAAAGTATTAGCTTTCAGAAAATTACAGGTTTCAGAACCTAAAATTTCTTTTTTTATGTGGAAAAATAAAAGTAAAAATAATTTCAGTATGCCCCATAACGAAAATATTGCAAAATACCCTGGTACTTCTTCCTCCCTATTGTACGCGTGTGCAGGAAAAGTTGAATAAGTTTCCATAGTTTCAATGGTCCCAAGTATCCATGAATGAAAGTAAGTAGACCAAAAATGTTGATGTAATATATATTTAGAACATAACCTACTTAATCAGCCAATCAAATCTTCCATTTCTCACGAAGAGTTGATTCTTCATGGTGAAGAATTCTTCTATTTCTGAAATATTTCACGGTGTCTGATTGGTTAACTTGACAGCTTTATGGGAGTGTCTTCATTGGTTTTTGTTCAGCTCACAAAAAGAAACTATTCAAAACCCACATGCTGTTTACAATGATATTTAAACTTCCTAGGCCTTGCTACACTTTTTTCCATTGAAACTTTTTGTCGCCTTAATTTCTGAATATTATTTTTTTCACATTTCGGTACATACAGAAAATACAACCATCGTCATGTATATCAGAGACGAACCTTGTCTTTGATGGATTGTTGTTATTTAACGTCCCTCTCGAAAATTTTTCACTCATATGGAGACGCCACCACTTGCCGGTGGAGAGCTACAATTTTGTCCTATCTTGATTTAAGTCACAATTTTCATCAAAATTTTATTTGACTTTAAACAGCGATACCCATTCCTGCTGACTAGGGCCTTGTCATCTTAGCTTTATTCAAAAATATAAATATTACGATTCTTGTTACAAGGATGTTCATTAGCTCAATAGCTTTAATATCGTCATCATACCATTTCCACAGTAAATCAAGTGACGTAGCATCGTGTATGAAAATGGGCGGGGGGGGGTGTTTATTTTATAAGCATTTGTTAGAGTGATGGTTGTAAATACCTCCACGACCTTTAGCTTGATTGTGACCTTTGGGCCAATGGGGTCAAAGGCTTCAATACCAATTTCTTCCAGTACCTTTTTTTCTCCATACAATACTACAATATCTTCATATTCATATACTGAATTTAAAAAAAGGGGGAGGGGGCAACCAGCCTTTCAACGAACATTTTCGATAATATTAGTTGTGTCTTGAAAAAAGTCCCCCCCCCCCTGTTGCTGCGTGCCTGGATCAAGATTTGTAATATAATCCCGTGCTAACCTCAGTAGGTTGGAATCCATTCTGAAACCGCGTGTCTTCGATATTGATTGCGTACTCGATATGTACAACGAGCAGTCAAGTTGAGCATTATATATGACACAGCCATGGGAGGAGTTTATTTCTAATCCATTCATTTGATTGACCGAGGTTCTGTTCTGAGTCAGTAAGATCATATGAAGAGAAATCTTCGTCATGAAGAATGGGTGGAAGAAAGCGGAGTCCATTCTTCATGACGAAGATTTCTCTTCATATGAGCTTACTATTACAAAATGTTGATAGAATATATTCCTCAACTTTGCATGCTCCAGTTGAATGGTTTTTACAATATTGAGCTAAAAATAAAAGTGGTGTGACTTTGACATACACGAAACAACAAAACGGTAGATACAACCTTTGTTTTTCGGCACTTATATTGTGGAGTTCTTTCTTGCCAGTTAATTGTCATATCTTACCTATATGCTCATAATTTTCATGTGTCTTTCTCTGTATGCTACAGATATCTTAAAAGAAAGACATGGCTTTGACTTAATTTGTCATTTTAATGGAAGGGACAACTGTATACCCAAGTGCGGGGAAACGGAATTTACATCATCATCATGATGTGTCAGAATGAAAAGTAATAGGAATAACAACATTTATTTACTGCGTTCTCGGGGAAAATGCATTTTGTCAGCCCTGCCTCTATCCAAACTTTCTCCGTTCGGCCTAACGGCCTCAAGCAAAGTTCTTTTTTTTTGTCTTCCTTATTTCATGTTTACCTCAAACCCATTCAATAAATGCACAATATTTAATCGGGCTGAAATTGACCTTGTTTCTTTTTTTCACAAAAAAACCAGGTCAATCAACGTTGAATGTTTTACCTTGGGTATTTTACAACGTACCAAAGGTCATGAAATATATAACCTAAAGAAATGTTTGTACTATACACATTTGCAGACATATGCCCTAGAAACTAATTTGAAAGACAGAGAGTCGTGAATACCCTGACCGGAGTCACATATTTGATGACCCCCAGAGATTGACAAATGAACCTGTTGAATAAATAAGTACATATAATTCAACAATGAAATTTTAAACTGTTACATGTATTTGAACTGGAAGCTGTTTGGAACGATTTATCTATATATGTTTATAAAACTTTCAATTTTTCAGAATGAAAAATAAAAATTCGTCTGATATTATCCCGTATATTTATGTACGTTGCTGATAAGTATAATTCATTTATTTTCATCTTTGAGGCCACGGTAGTTTTTGACAACCATTACATAATTTATTATATCACTTTCTTAATATCAAAGCTTGAAACTTGAAACTTTTTTATTTCACTAAAGCTCCCTCATGGGGTATGTTAGTACAACATGAATTTAACAATTGAACAAGTGAAAATGTGAACAGTTAACATGATCAACAAGAAAAAGATTTTTGATATGGACAGTACTGATGGATGTAAAAAAAATAATAAAAAAATAAAGTTTACATGGTAGGAAGTTAAGGCACTAAATGTTTTAAGAACAATTTAACAAAACTTAGCTAAACCTATTAGTTTATTTATATCAGAAGTATTCATCAGATCTTGAGAAGATATTGTGTTCGGGTTCATGTAAAAAATATTATGCTTCGAGGCTAATGGAACTTTGTTACATGTAACTCAACCAATCGGGTTGTGTTCTAAAACTGAAGATAAATGTTTTACGTTTGTATAAAAAGGCCATTTTAAAAGCCGGTAGAAGGAAGTTTATGCTATCTGAAAGAGTGCAGAATAATTGGAGAAATTCAATGTGCACTGATATCCATTTATAATTTTATCTTCACTCCGTGTTCCCTTTTTTGACCTGCAGTTAGGAAGGAATTCATGCAAATTATTCTTTAAAGAGACACCGTGACGCACAAAGGGGAAAGTTGACAAATGTAGTATTTTTTTAAGACCCGTATTTATCTTGTTTAATTCCTAAAAGTATTCGGTTTCAGAAAATTACAGGTTCCAGAACCTTAAAATTCTATTTTTTAAAATGGAGAAAAATAAAGGTAAAAAAAATTTCAGTATGTCCTATAACAAAATATTGCTAAATACTTCTTCCTCCCAATTAAACGCGAGCGCAGAAAAGTTGAATTAGTTTCCATAGTTACCAAGGTCTCAAGTACCCAAGTCTCATATATGCATGCTCCAGTTGAATTTTGTTTAAAAGTTTGAGCAAAAAAAAAAAAAGAGTGGCGTGACCTTGACATACACGAAAACAACGAAACCGTAGATACATTCTTTGTTTTTCCGGCAGCTTTATTGTCATATCTTAGCTATATACTCTCATAATTTTCATGTCTTTCCCTGTATGCTACAAATATCGTAAAGGAAAACAAGTCATGCTTTTGACTCTTTGTGCAACTTAAATATTGTATGTATAATTATACTCTGTTTATTATTTTCATTTTCTTAATTAGCCAGATTTGGCAATGTTGCTCTCTGGAAGGAGGCCTCCCTAACTAGTACCTTTGATGAATACTCTGCAGCTTATCAAGCTATTGATGGGGTATGGCCTGAGGCAGGTAGTGACCATCGCTGTGCCTAAACCACCCTCGAATGGGCTCCACAGCTATTTATAGATTTAAAACAGGAACACTATGTCGACCATGTCAATTTACTAAGTCGTGGAGATGTTGGAATTAGTCATGGTAAATCCCTTTCCCCTATTTGCTGCATTGTATATTTATATTTTTAAATATACATGTATTATACATTAAATTCTTAAATTACACTGTATAGTAATATCTTAAGTTGTCGCTCGTGTGTCGCAGTATATGTACATGTAGTTAGCTAGAGCGAATCCTCATGAGTCGAGGAGAAAGGAGTTGATCCTTAAGTCGGAATAATTCCAATGGAATTGCACTGTGGAGCGTAGAGACCTGTCCTTTGGATGAGACCGTATAAACCGAGGTCCGTGTTCCAGTAGGTGCTGTCAAGAAAAAGGTCCTCAATGGTCCTTGATACCGAGTATAGACTTTGCAGGTCTCGACCGGAAATTGGTGACGTCTCCATATGTGAGCAAAACCATTCTCGAGAGGGACGTAAAAAAAACAACAAATAAACATTTTCATGGTTTAAAACTATACATGTGTGCTTAATTTAGCTTTTCATCCAGAAAAAAATACTAAAATGCCGAATGAAGAACTTGTAATAGGGGTTTGGAATTTTTATCCAGGTGTATATGTTCAACGTTGTTATTACCAGTTAGGAATATCTCTTTCAGACTTTGCCTTATCGAAGATAAATATTTGGGTAGATGGTTCTCACTGTGGGTATTTTGAGGATCAAGCGGAACTTATGCCACAATTGTCTGCAGTGGGTGTCCTCTTGGTAAAGTTGTCGCCGTGCTTTCTTATTACATACAACAAACCTTTTTCCAATTTTGATTTAATCATGAAAATCAACTGGACGTTGACTGCGAACTGGCTTAAAATAACTTCATGTATTTAAATGTACATGCGTGTAGATTAAACACATATCATCTTTTAACTCATCATCCGTGTAGGATTATAAAATTATTGGAAGGAATGCACACTGAGATATGGCAAAAGGCTATTTCTAGCTCGTTTCTTGAGCCTATACTATTCAGCGTGAAACGTCTTACTCTTGTAAGCTTTTGGTTGTGAATAAATTATAATAAAGCATTTTAAATGTCTCTGATTATTTTTCCATTCAATTGTGAAAGGCTTTATTTTTAATTATAAATGAATAGATGTACATACGTAGAACAAAGAAAAGCCATTAACAAAGAGCGTGCTTTATAAATCGAATCAACTTCATATGCAGGTGATGAGTATATTGTTCTTACATGTGCATTCTTGAGAATATTGCCTTTGAAAAACTGGGTCTAATCTAGTTAATCAAAAAGTAAATATTCCATAACCCACCCACCCACCCCCCTCCCCCCCAAAAAATGAAACAGAATAAAATGCAAACCTGGTCTATAACCAAATACGTTAAACTTGTACCAAAAATCAGCTTGATTTCTGCAAGAAATCGGGTGGAAAAACAGATGGGACAAACTAACAGGCAAACAAAAAAGTTAAATAACCCATTACGGTAAACCAAGCTAAACTCGTACCAAATATCACCTAAATATCTGCAAGTGTTTAGAATTTTTTTTTTGGAATACCAGGTGGGACAAACTGACAAACAGAGTGACAGGCAGACTAAGATACATTTACAGACAGATGGATGAACAGATAGATGGATAGATGTAACTTTACCAGATTGGTAAAAAAAAAAATGACAATAGACGAGTTTAATTAATCTAGTTTATAAAAACTTTGGTTCTTAGGTTATCGTCATCGTCTTAAAGATTCCCGTAAATAGCAGTCAAGAAGTAATACAAATTTATGCTATATATTTAATCATTGAATTATTTCATAAAACAATAATACACATGTTTTCTGGACTTTTCCTGGTCAAAACGACAATTTAACAAACCTGTTTGGGACAAAGTCATCTACCTCGTCAAACCTTTGAATATTTTTCCTTGAATTGTTGATCATTCTATTGACCTAGTAAATAAGTCAATAATTTTACAGTTTTTCGAAACTTAACTCGTTAGTACTCGTGTTTGTTGTGTACATTGAATGTAGTATATGGATAAATATTGAAAATGCTATATAAAAAATCTACAATTTATTGGGAAGTAATTTCACAATTTAACAGAGGTACAAGGTTAAAAGTCAGATGTTTGTTTTTGTTTGGCATCGTTTCGGAAATTGGGAAATCGGACATGGGATGACAATGTTGTTGAATGTTTGTTATGACAAAGTTGTCCGATCTGGAGAATTCAATACTGAGTAGATAAGAACACTGCTCTTATTTTCATTAGTTTCATTATGTTGTCCATGAGTGAAACAGATGAAAACTAATCCTTGGACTACATACAAGATATCATGAGACAATATTTAGATTAACAGAAGACTCACTTTTCTATGCAAAACAAATACTTTGCAAAAGATTTGATGATTTTCAGCAGGACTTTTTCTTTTGCAATTTGGGTCTAGACTTTCCCTTTTTCGTACCCTTACCCAAATGTGGAATACAGAGAGATTTCCTTGAACAATTTTATTCTCAATTAAATGACCTTGTTAATTTTAGAAAAGTTATCTTTAGATAAACTTTATGTACTCAACATTGCGCGACGATTTTTTAAATTGGTCATTTTATCAAGACAAGCTTTTGATTAACTACCAGTAGAAAAGACAAAAGGATTCCTTGAAGTCATCATTTCGCACGTTGTACATGTTCTGTCGATACAATACTTTAAAGTCAATTTTTCATTCGTTATTTTTAAGCCATTATGAACACAATAAATTTTTTACGGTATTTCCCTTTACAAGAAGGACGCGTCCGTTTTGACCGGTTTGGATGCTAGTACATCTAAGGCATCTGATCCCGCCTTTGATACTTTGGGAGATCTGTGTTTGCCCTGCTCCCGATCTATATTGTTTTGGTGGACTATAAGAGCTTAAATACTGTTCCTCTTCTCTACATTTCATCAATATGTTTTAGTATTAACAGCTTCATGTACTTGTAACATGGTAACATGTACTGACTGGTAATGAAAAAGCCTGATGGCTTGAAGAAGGGTTTTTACAAGTTTTTTTTTTGCAGCTCTTTATTGTTCCCAGCACACAAAACCGGGGGAGACTGAACTTTAAAAGGTCAAGATTTTGACAGTGGCATGTCAAAACAATAGCTTAACACCAACGGTTGCAGCTGATCGTTATGATATTTTGACAATGTTGTCATCCAATGCTGTAATATTCATGGTTATAAAATGAGTCTTTATCGAACAAGCCCAATTAAACTGAAATTTGTTGGATATGTAAATGTGTTTAATATGTACAACATAATGGAAAGAGAGGTAAGATAACTAATTCAACATTAATTTGTGAAGATTTTTTTTTAATCAAAAGAAATACACATCAAAAGAGAATCAAGAGACATTAAACTGCAAATATTTTTGGGATAATAATAAAAAGTTTTTGATTGAGAGAGTGCTATCATTAATATTCTTGTTTTTCTTTATTAACAATTTTAAAAATTAAATAATGCAAAGAGGTAAAGCCACGAACAATCATGTTTGGCCCTGTGTTTTTCACAAAAATCGAGTTTCTATTCATGGCTGGTATTACACGTTAATTATTAGAGGACAGCATACTTCTTTTCCTTACGTAACTCATTTTATTAAATAATGCGCTGTTAGGCACGTGCGATGGTTTGAAGATGCGACGGTTTCATAAAAACGTTAAAAAATGCCGATTTTTCGACAGATTTTCCCAAAATTAAGTGTGGCCACAGTCAAGAACAACTTTCATACTTACCATATGTATAAATATTGCTGATACGAATCTACACGCTTAATATAATCGTTGTTCATACGTGTGGCCAATATGAAATATGCCTTTACATTTAAATTTTGATGTCGCAAAGATTCACCAGTTTTGTTAAACATTCGGTAATATTTGGTTTATATAACAATAGTTGTATAAAAATTACACACAATATATTAAAAAAAATAGTCAGTAGTTCGTTTGAAACGAAGTTTGTGGAGAGGCATGATCTTCGATTTATATTACATGTATCTAAATTCAAAACTCAAAAAAAACATATAAGTTACATTTCTCTTCGTCAGTCTTTGAACATGACGTTAAAAGTAATACGAATACGTCAATTGTGACGTCATAAAGACTGTAATTATTTTAGATGGTAATTGATTTTTTTCAAGATGAATCATTTAAACTTTACTCGATATCATTAAATTACATGTATTAACAGAGGTCTATTTCTATTATCTCCAATTTCACCCCCTTTCAATCGCCTGTTTTTGTTTTAAAGCTGTACACTATCTTCGTTGTAATTAACAAATTGAAAAAAATGGATCTCCCCCCCCCCCTTTTTCTGGATCCATATCACTGTGAAAACATGGAATATCATAAACACGTCTGCCCTTCGTTATACAAGCAAAATAATATTGTGCTAGCTTGCTGCTAAAATATTAATAAAAGAGAAATGATGTACGAAATTGAAGGATTTAAACATTAATTGTCTGCAATTCCACGAAACAAAATCTTGAACTTGGATGAGTATATGTCAATTTCAAGTTCCTTATAACAAGAGGTGTTATGCCTAGGTCACATTTAAGCCGATGGTCGGGCGACTAAATTTTTCTGGTCTTGTCGGCTGAAAGAACAGGATTGGGCGAAACGAACCAGTCACATTATTTCCAAGGGACACCGATGACTTGGATAAATAACACAAAAAATCTTTTTTCTTTAGAAATCAGTAATATTTTTTCATAGATTTATCTTCAGATAGGTGACGTGAGTAATATTTGCAAGGCAAAGTGGCAGAATCTTATAAAATTGTGACTCAATGTTGAAAATGTGTGCAAAATTTGTATGAAATTGCATAAAAACGACAAATGGTGCATATCCAAGCAGCAAAGAACAATTAAGATTTCTCTATATTTTACGGATTAATTATTTGTTATTTCCGTTCAAAAAAATTATACAAATCCAAGCATCAAAATTTGGTTTATGTTATGTATCCTTAATAGGTTAAATATTCAAAGTCGGCCAATCGTCGCCCGATCATCGAGCTCTGAGCTACAGTTTGCAATTGATTTTAACCGTCGGCCGAAATTTTCAACACCCTTATTGTCCAACGACGGACGACCGATTTAATAAACTGACCGCCGATGGTCGGACAATGATCGAAGGTTGGTCGACGTATAACTGCAGTTGAAGAAATCGGCAACCGACGCATGAAAAATTATAACTTGGACCGATGCATGGACACAAAATTGGTCGGCCGACAAAAAAATAGGTCAAAATCGGCCAAGACAACGGCCGATGAACTGACGACTGTCACCCGAACAATCCCATTTTTGCTTCAAAACCCGTCGGCTGTTGGTCGTTTTTGGAAATGTGACTGGGGTTTTACATATCATAGCCGCAATTTACATACGTATATCAGCCATCGATCTATTCTACTTTTAAACAAAATCTTCTGAAATAATTTTATGCAGGTGTTGAAAAGTAAAATGTCATACTGCTTCAAAAGCATATTTAAAGAAGATTCAAATTTTTAAAAAATTTATTTTACATTTAATAATCCGGAAGACAAGCCCCTAGCTATGTTGATGCTGTGCGTAGCTTCGCACTGAGGACATCGATGTATGTAAATATGTATACTGTATATTGATAGTTTTATCAATATATATTTCAAACTATTATAATTCCATTTGGTACAAATATAAAATACAGAAATATGTCAGTGCATTGGTGTGTCTTTGAATTCAGTATTTATAAAATATTTTCGCAACGCCCCCTTCGCAATGTGCTTTAAATATTTACCTGTAGGTAATCTATGCTACAGGTCGTCAGTTAGTTGGAGGTAGATGCAAGGACAAATCTGAAGAAATTATACCTACATACACAATCGAAAAAAAAATTAATTTTTACCAGTGAAAAAACCGACGAAGTGAAATAAATCTATTCGATAGTGTTTGGAGGGGGGAGGGGGGCGTTTTCATTCATAAATACAAACATAAATCAACAGGGTAGGGTAATTTAAACTTTCTTTATTCTATAATTGTAAAAATATCCCCGGCTGATCAGCAACATTGATTTTGTAATTGTTGCATGGTCGAAAGCATTCCATATCACAACAGCGGGGGTGATCTTTAATCTTCTTTATTGTTAAAAAATATAATATAGATCTTAAACTGCATAACATATTACTGGCCTTGATCTACACTTGAACGGACTTACATATTCCAGTTTTTGATCAAAAGGGGTATCAAACATTATATAAAATGACAGCAGTTATTCAATACATGGGGTGTCCCAGAATATCAGAATTATCTTGTGCATGTAATTTCGTTTCCTTCATAGATCATAATTTTAAAATATGCTAGCTTGGTATTTAGGATGTGTTATTTTCACATTTTTTCTCTCTATCCCCGAGATGATAGCGATTTGATAGGAATTCGTTGAATTGGAAAATTATAAACGTTACCTCCTTTGTCTGTGTACCCGGTATTCATCCATGCGCGGATCTAAATGAAGAGACTGGGATTTGCGGAGTTTTAAATACCTATACTAAACTAAGTAAAAGTGACCTTGGATCCCTCCTAGATGACACTGAAACCCTGGAATCTGTGTTGAGTTTGTATAAAAAGTCATGGTTTTATTTGTATGGGAAACACAATCATCATCGCAAACCACGACCACAATGCCCATACTCTCCCATTGTTGGGGAAAGAGCTGTATGCCGACTCCAGACCGTGTCTTGAGAAGATGGGGAAACAATCCGAAACATGGGAAAGGAGTTAATGTGGGTTTATTTTGTTTATTTGGGGAGTTTGCTGTTGATTTGTTTTGTTTGTTTGCTTTTTTTTTTTTTTTGCATGAGAAGAGATTTCTGGCTTGTATATTTTTT